>JAGGAQ010000182.1:0-33911 GCA_017657225.1 Termitomyces sp. T69sscA | reverse complement strand
ATAGCAACTCTGCAACACCCCTTTTCTGCTAGGCAGGTGGAAGTGTGGATGGAGGCAGTAAAAGGTACTGAAAGCTCTTGATACTGCTGAGTGGAGAGGTCACGTCTATAAAAGCTCAAGTGAGCAAAGTTACATCAAGCAATCCAGAGTCTCAGCAAACTAAGACTGAGAGGTTGGACTTCACTAAATGCCAAATTGGCAACCTCTTAGTGTGCTATATAAATGATTATATAGTCAAAGTCTAGATTTTCAAGAGCAGAATACACAGAGCAGTCTCAGAAGCAGTAGTTTCAAGCCCCAAGAAGCCAAAGAAGAATTTGCACTGTCAGTTGATTGACAGCGCATGTCAGATTTCTGTTGATCAAAGCACCAATTAGAGTTTGATGGAAATTTGGACCCCGCCAGCAAGAAGCGCATGTCCATCAACACATGCAGGCAGACCCCTGCCAAGTGAAATTCCCACACCCTGCACAATTCTCACACCCCATACAAAGCCAAACATGCCCAAATTTATGCTTGCTGACAAATCTTTTGCAATGCTGGTTGCTATTTGTATAAATGGGGAGCAAGCTCCCCAATAAATTGTCAAACAAGTGTGAATTAAGAATTCATTTGCGGCAGGAGGAACCTCACAAGGTATCCATGTACAGAAGCAGCAGTGGTGGTGTTCAGCAGAAATGCGGGTGGGAGGGCACCCTTCAATCTGTCAAAAACTCAATGAGCCTGTGGCCTAGCTCTGACAATAATCAGGGTAGGAGGGAGGGTTATTTCAATAAAATATGATGGGTGCGCAGGTGAAACTGGTAATGAGTCTTAAGTGTGCACTCTGCTGCCAAGTGATTATATTAAAAAGGAAATAGCAGCAGTCTATAAAAGGCACATGCCTTATCTCATGCTGATTGGGTTGGGGCATCCCCTCAGCCATCACCGCTATGACCACCACATCAGTGCCAACCTCAGCTATTACACTACCCATAACCGCCACATCAGCGCCAGCATTGGCAACACCTAACATTCCCAGCCTGTGCTGAGACCCCCATCACGCATCACAATCATGCATCACCGCTGACCCAACTTCCGCATGCCATGCCCCGCTCCCACTTCCCTTCTCACTGCCTAGCTGCTGTGTGTCTCTGCATTCCCAGTGCAAAACCTCCACGCCACGCAACATGTCTCAACCCCCCACTGCTGTTCCGCACAATCCCCAGGTCTCACCCCAAGTCTTGGTGCCACAACCTGCTACTGGAACCCGGGCCTGAGCCCTGGGGCCTACCTACTGCGCAGTATATAAGTCGTAGAGTAGTAAGTAGTACTCTAGTCTTGATATTACCGTAACTCCTGTATTGTTTTGTTGTGTTTGTCTCTGTCTCGTATTTTCGTGCGTTCTGGTCTCTTTATTTTCACTTTGCTTCATTTCTTGTCGTACTTGCCTTATATCTTCTCCTTTTGTCATCTCTATTCATCTCCTACTCTAATTACACTCTGCTTTGCTCCTCGTCTCTCTGTCAATCCTAAGTTCTCTCATCTCTTCTGTCTCCAGTCCCCAATCTCGACTCATTCTGTTTCCTTTCCCCTTATTTTATCTCAACCCTTTCCCTTTTTGGCTCACTTAATCTCCGCTCCTCCATTTCCATCCCTGGGACTCGCTAAGTCCCTGTGCTCATCATCTCATTGAACCCTGGAACTTGCTTGCGCACCGGCGCTCGCTCATTCCACCCTCCTGTATTCTCAAGACTCACAACTACCCCCTGGCACTCATCCTCCACCAACCCCAATCCTCACCTCCTCCTCCAGCATCACCGGCACTCCCCTACACACCTCTTCCACCCTGCTTTGGTCTCCCATGCCTCGTGCCCTTGCCAGTACTCTGCATCTGTGGACACAGTGATCACCACATAAGGTACTTGCCCAGTGGACTGAGCCTCCGTGGTCAGCAGAACCTGACACTCTGCTTGCTACAGCCACCTCCAATAGCAACTCTTGCGTTTTCTCTACAGCATACAGGCTTCATTAAAAATTAGTATAATCAGTTTAACTGAGCTATGATCACACTTACCACAGACCCTAACATGGAAATTATGCTGGACTTCACATCTGAAGAGTTCAGGTTTGCAAGAGAAGCCATTCTAGTAGGAAGAGAAGGAGGCACCAACAAGCTAGCCACAGAAACCCTCACCATTGCTTGGAGAGCAGCATTAGAGTGCAGGAGAGAGATTTGGGAAGCAGAGCAGGAAGAAAGAGAAGCCAACAGAGGGGAGGGACAACAGCAAAAGACAAAGAGCGGTTGACAAAGAGACATTACAGACAAGGCACTTGAGGGTGCAGTCTCCAAGAGGCAACAATGCTCCAAATCTAGTAGCAGGCAAGTCTATTCCTGAAGTGATTGAATACCCACCAGCATGCTTTGCTATAAAGAAACTGGGGGAATGAGAATACATAGAGTTAAGCTACTTCCCAGAAGAGTGAGAAGAAGCCGCAAAGAGTGAATCCATTGCATCCTAAGAGATCTTCATGCTAGCAAAAGACAATGGCGTGTTGGCGCTGAAGCCTGTGGTCAACTTCAAAATGAAAGGCAAAGCTCTTCAAGATGAGGAATTGACCTGAAAACAACTGTGCATTGCCTTGACCAATTTCTTAGAGCACATTGTGATAGAGAAATGGCCAGTGAACATGATAGAGGCAATGCATTTGTTCTTTTTCCATCTGACTGACCACAAGCTACAAAACGAAGTTACCAACAGGATCAAAGTCCTAATTTTATATCAGGCCAAAGTGCGAAGAAAATGGCACAGACAAATCAAGAACCCACCTTGAAACGGCATATTCAACATTGGCATCATAGACAACAAAGCACTGAGGACTCTGAAAGACCAAGTCTACAATGCCAAAAGGAGTGCAATCCTGGCTGGTGAGTAACAAGGCAGTGAAAGACACTCTTCCAAACTGACATGTGCTGTGTACATCTACTTCTTCCCACAACCTCCCCCACACTGTTCTTTTGGGTGCCAATAATCATTTGCTTTACTTTGGTGCTTGCATGCACCACTGCTATACATCCACACATTAAAATTGGGGAAAACTCTCCTGCATTAACCCCAATGTGAAATGTCCTCGGATACCACTGCTTTATCGTGTTATTTTGGCTGAACATGCTCTAACCCACTGATAAGACCCAGGTTGTATCAAAAGGCATACTGATGATTTCACTGGCACAGCCATGTGGATTAGTGGTTAGCGCACCCTCTGGAATACCTGGCGTCCCCTCAAAGGCTGAGGTTCGAACCCTGGACAAACACTTAGCATATTTTTCATTATTATTTTTTGATTCATTTTTACCTTACTTTCTTGGCCCCAAGGTTTCACCGGCCTTGCTGCTGCACCCTGGTTACCACCATCATTCCACAACATTGACATTTTGGTGATTGTATACATACTTTTTGGCATTTTGACATGACAGACAGCCTGACTAGCACCGCTAGGCATTGCTAAGGTCTGATGGACACTTTCTATATAAAAGATTGTTGCCTATTATTTACTTACTAGTTCTCTGCATTGGCAATTCAAGGTCGCCAATGGCGACTTCACTTACAATTTACTATATATACTGTACTTATAGCATGCAAATAACAAGTTACCTTCCAAGTTACCTTCACCATCTAACTCTTACGCTTGGGCTTCAGAGCTCAATTTTGCCTTTCTTAAGCTTACTCTATGCCAGAGCACCATCAAAAGGTGCCCTTGTCTCGCCACTGGAAGTATGCCAGTGTCTTCGTCGTCTATGTGCCTTGCAACTATGGCAGGCATCACATGCTTGGCAACTATGCTAAGCACTACCTTACCACTCCCTTACTGCTGTCCTCCGCTAATTTGTTTTCTGGGACCCTGCCTGACTCACCTCCACTAGCAAGCCTGATACTATTCACCTTGTGACTGCCTACCCAGACACCACTAAGTACAATTTTGGGCATCATCAACTTGGAGCCCACTGTGAGGGACTAGGGCAGAATTCTGCCAGAGACATGCTTCTAGAGGCAGCACCACCTTGCACAGCAATCTGAAGGCGCCATCATCCCTTTCCACTTAGCACCATCCACTCCACAGTTGCCAGGAGCCTTACCACCTACGACTCTTTTGGAAGAACTCCATCAAGTGCACACAGACCTTACCATGGACAACATTGAAGATCTCTTCCTGTGCACTATAGATTTTACAGTCAGCCCTGAAAACCCCCTCTACTTGCCTCTTGCTGATGTACAGTCATACACCCCCGCCATCACTGCTTACCCTGCTATCTCAGTTATTTGACTCTTGCATCCCTTCCCCATTTGCTAAAAACATGCCAACCACCCTATTCCCTACGCTAACAATACAACTACCCTTGCCGACTCCCATAGAATCCACAGCACAATGCATGCCACCCCATAACCACTTCTCTGCACCAAAGTGGGACGAATCAAAACCTAGGGAACTAACACAATACTTTAAGGAGCTGGAATACCTCTTCAGGGATTGTAGCATAACTGACCATACCCAGATGAAGGAATACATGGCAAGATACGTCACGTACAACACAGCAGAGACTTGGACTGGCCTTCCTGAGTTTGCTGCCACTACCACTCCTGTTGGCAACCAGGCACCTACCGTCATATCCTACAAAAACTGGAAGGAGGCAGTGATCTGTTTGTACCCTGGTGCAGAAGAGTCTACATGCTACATGGTAAATGAGCTTCACCAGCTGGTCCAGGACAATTTCAACCTTGGCGCATATACTCTTGGCACCTTTTCAATGTACTACTGTGAATTCCAGAAAATCTCCCAATGGCTCCTTCAGCATGGCAAGATACACGCTAACAAAGAACAACACTCATTCCAACAAGATATTCTGACTTTGCTATGGGCAAAGATCGCTAGGCACCTTGAAATCCTCAAGCCAACCCATCACCCAGAAGACCCCTATGATGTCAAAGATGTTTATGAGGCAGGTAATTGGCACCTAAAGGGTATTGATACAAGTTTAGGCATTCCTCATGTCAAGGGAATCTTGCCGGTCACAACTCAGCCCCAGGTCACCAACAACATGGTCACTACCAATAGCTACATCAAGAAGAAAGATATGAAAGCTGCCATTAGCGCTGCCATTGCCTCCGCTATGACACGCATAGAAACTATGATCAATACACAGCTTAGTACTCCTCACACTCCTAACACCGCTAACAGTCTGTGCCATTTTTGTGGCAAACTAGGCTACACCATGAGCAGAGGACGATGCAATACCCTGGAACAGTACATCTACTTAGGATGGGTCCAGCGCAGTACAGATAGCAAGGTGGTCCTCTCTACTGGTGCTAGCATTCCCAACTATCCAGAGCTCAAGTCCTACCAAGAAAGAGTTTACAAATGGCATAGGCGTAACCTCAGCAATGTTGCCACTGGCACCCTTAGCAGTAATGCCAACCCCAATGCAGACCAACACGTTCAACAGCAGTTGATCCACAAGGTATTACACTTGGATAGTGTTGGTGAGAAGGAAGGCTTGTCAAAGGAAAGTTGCATCACAGCTCTTGAGATGGAGTTAAACGCTCTCAAGAACCAGGTGTTCGACAGGGTAGAGATACCAAGGCTCAAGCAACCATTGAAGGGCTACAAACCCATGGCAACTGTCGCCAATGACCCTGCCCCACCTGCGCCAGAAGCTTCATCAGCCTCTCCTAGCAATGTCCCTGCCAACAACACACCAACTGTTGCTAACACTCCCGATCCTTTGCCACCCCTCCATCCCTACTCTGGACTAAATAATCAATATCAGCCCCCAGCACAATAAAACTTTGGCACCCCCAACAAGCGAGCCGATGGCGCTTACCGACCCACAGCCCCAGTCTACAACATTGAAAAATCCAACCAGGTCTTTGCACGTATTATGAAGTTGGCAATCACGCTTTCAGTAGAGGAGCTATGCAGCATTGTGCCAGATGTCAGAAACCAGATGAGGACTGCGGTAACCCCTAAGCACCAGGTAGCCACAGGAGTAGCTGAGGTGGACAAATTGGATGACGCATTGCTAGGCTTTGTGGTTGCCAGTAACACCCCACCTACGCTAAGCACCAACGCCATGTCATTGACTCCAGCCAAAGTCACTAACACCACCTTTATTGATCCCATTGAAACTTATGTGAAGTCCCTCAACACTGATAAAGACCCTGCCATATCAACAGTAACCCATGACTCCCAAGCCATACGTTCCATAATGATGACTATTGACCACCGCACAGAAGTAGAAGCAGTAGTTGACAGTGGTTCCCAGATCATCTCCATGGTGGCAGAAGTGGCTAGTGACCTTGGCCTCATATACGACCCCAGCATAGTACTCAACATGCAGAGCGCCAACAGCATTGTTGACAGGTCCTTAGGGCTTGCCAAGAATGTACCTTGCACTATTGGAGATGTAACATTTTACCTCCAAATCCATATCATTCGCTCACCCACTTATGATCTCCTCCTTGGCTAACCTTTTGATGTCTTAGTGTGCTCTATTGTACGGACCATTACCGATGAGAAGACCACCCTGACTATTAGTGACCCTAATTCTGGTCTTAGGCACACAGTGCCTACATTTCCCAGGGGTAGGAATAAAGGACCACGTGGCAAGGGACCTCTCTTTATGCGCCAATGCTTAGACAAGCATCAGCACTCATGTTTTCATCCACCATCAAGGATGTGATTAGCAATGACAATGATCACAGAGATGTGGCACTTACATTGGAATATGATCATATCTTGGACAATTTATGTATACTGAAAACGGTCTTACTTGACCCCAAAGTACTCTCCACTCCCCAGACCACTAGCATGCACTAATACCACTGACAGTTCCACCCCTCTTGAAAACCCTTCCCTGTCATATTTGTACTTTAGTGTGTCTGAAACCTTTCAACCCTTTGCTTCCTCTGAAACATACCTGACTACTTTACCTCATTCCCCTTCCCCTGCAATTCTTGGACTTACTCAATCAGTTGTACCACCTCTGTCATGACCCGCTACCAACCCCTGGGACTTAGGCCTGGCCCCAGGACTCCAAACCTCCAAAACCACCTCCAGGACTCTCCTGGGCCTGAAGCGCTACCTGGCCAACCCCCTCAGCAACCTCCAGCCATCACCTCCCATCACTGCCACCAGCCACCGCCACTACCAGCATTTTCCTGGCCATCACCACCCGTGACCGCCACATCAGCGCCGATCCTGGCTATCCCCGGCACTTTCTCAACTGCAGCTGCCACATCAGTGCCAGCGCCGGCAACATCTGATGCTCTCCTGGCCCATGCTGAGACCACCATCATGCATCACAATTATGCATCACTGCTGACCTGATCTCCGCACACCCTGCTTCTGCTCTCCTCCTCACCCTAGCCTTGCTGCTGCATGTCTCTGTGCTCTCAATACAAGACTTCTGCACCGTATGACATGTCTCAACCCCCTCCACCACCCCACGCAATCCCTGGGTCTCACTCCAAGTCCTGGCACCACGATCTGCCATTGGGACCTGGGCCTGAGCCCCAGAGCCTACCTATCGCACAGTATATAAGTCTAGTCTTGATATTACCGTAACTCCCATACTGTTTTGTTGTGTTTTGTCTCTGTCTCGTATTTTTGTGCGTTCCAATCTCTATTTCCCACTCTGCTTCATTTCTTATTGTACCCATCTCATATCTGCTCCTGTTTGTCACCTCTATTTGTCTTGTACTCTAATTCCACTCTGCTTTACTCTTTATCTCCTTGCCAATCTCTAAGTTCCCTTGTTTCTTCTGTCTCCAGCCTCCAGTCTCAACTTGTTCTGTTTCTCCTTTCCTTATCTTATCTTGACTCTTTCTCCTTTTGGCCCCCTTAATTCCCACTCCCCTCGCTTCCATCTCCAGGACTCGCTAAGTCCCCATGCTCATCACTCCCAGTTCTTTGATCCCTGGGACTTGCTCACGCACTGGCGCTTGCTTGTTCTGTTCTCCTGTCTCCCTGGGACTTGCACCTATCTCTGGTACTCATCCTCCACCTTCTCTGACACCTGCTCCCTATTCTGGCATTACTGGCAACCCCTACTCACTTCTCCTGCCCCGTTTCGGTCTCCTATGCCTTGCACCCCTACTGGTACTCTGCGTCTGTGGACACAGTGCTCACCACATAAGGTACTCACCCAGTGGATTGAGCTCCTGTGGTCAGCAAAATCTGACAACCTCCCTCCAAAATTCACCCAACCTATGTGCATGCTAACACCCCTAAAAGAAAAGGAGTACAGATTAAAAAGAAGTATAAACTCATAGCACTCAATACCAAACTGGTCATCAGCAGCGCTCCTGAGGAATTCAGAATAGAGCAAAAAATCCTTGGTGACCTGCTTGCCGACATGCTACCTTTGGACCCCAACCCACCACAGTTTCAGCCCACAGGATGCTTTACCAAGGAAAGGCACCAACAGTTTCTCAAGAACCACAACATTGGCTTCCTTACCCCTGTGGAACTCAATGTCCTTAGCAACCTAATGTCAAAACAGAACAAGGCCTTTGCATGGGACGACATGGAAAGAGGAAGTTTTAGAACTGACTTCTTCCTGCCAGTGGTAATCCCTACAATTCTCCATGTTCCATGGACTGAACATAACAGACCTATTTTTCCAGGATTGAAAGCAGAGGTCTGCCAAATCATTTGCGACAAAATCAAAGCTGGCGTCTATGAGCTGTCAAACAGTGCTTACCGCTCTCGCTGGTTTTGTGTACTCAAAAAAGAATGGTAAACTTTGAATTGTTCACAGTTTAGAACTATTAAATAGGGTCACCGTTTGGCACTCTGGGGTGCCACCATTCTTGGACCACGTGGGTGAGTCCTTTGCTGGTTGGATCTGTGGCGCTACTTTGGACCTCTATGTTGACTACAACAAGCGGCTGATACATCCCACTTCCTGTGACCTTACCACCTTTCAGATGCCCTTTGGCGCCCTTTGCTTACTTACTCTCCCCATATGTTGGGCTAACTCTGTGACCATCTTCTATGATGATGTTACCTACATCCTACAACCCAAAATCCCTGAATTTGTTCTATGCTTCATTGATGACTGTCATGACCGCTACCAACCCCTGGGACTCCAAACCTTTCAATGACCACCCCCACGCCCCTCCTGGGCCCAGAGCGCTACCCAGCTAACCCCCTCGGCAACCTTTGACCATCACCACCTGTCACCACCACCAGCCACCACCACTCCAGCATCTCCTCGGCCATCACCGCTGTGACTGCCACATCAGCGCTGGCCCCAGCTATCACACTGCCCACGACTGCCACATCAGTGCTGGCACCGGCAACACCTGATGCTTCCCTGGCTCACACTGAGACCCCCATCATGCATCACAACCCTGCATCACCTCTGACCTGCTCCCACTCCCCTCCCCCCCTGACCTCGCTGCCACGTGTCTCTGCATTTCCAGTACAAGACCTCTGCACCGTGCGACATGTCTCAACCCCATCACCGTGTTCCGCACAATCCCCGGGTCTCACCCTAAGCTCTGGTGCTGCAACCCGCCGCTGGGACCTGGGCCTGAGCCCCAGGGCTCACCTACCGCAGCATATATAAGTTGTAGAGTAGTAAGTAGTACTTTAGTCTTGATATTACCGTAACCCCCATATTGTTTCATTGTGTTTGTCTCTGTTTTGTATTTTTGTGCATTCCAGTCTCATTATTTTCACTTTGCTTTGTTTTTTGTCATACTCGCCTCATATCTTCTCCTTTCGTCATCTCTATTCGTCTCTTACTCTAATTTCACTCTGCTTTGCTCCTCATCTCTCTATCAATTCCAAGTTCTCTCGTCTCTTCTGTCTCCAGTCCCCAATCTCGACTTGTTCTGTTTCCTTTTCCCTTATCTTATCTCGACCCTTTCCCCTTTCAGCTCCCTTAATCTCTGTGCCTCCATTTCCATCCTGGAACTCACTAAGTCCCCGCGCTCGTCATCTCTTTGAACCCCGAGACTCGCTCATGCACTGGTGCTCGCTTGTTCCATCCTTCTGTATCCCCAGGACTTGTGACTACCCCCCAGCACTCATCCTCCACCCACCCCAGCACTTGCCTCCTCCTCCAGCATTACTGGCACTTCCCTACACACCTCCTCCACCCCACTTTGGTCTCCTATGTCTCATGCTCTACTGGTACTCTGCATCTGTGGACACAGTGATCACTATGTAAGGTACTCACCCAGTGGACTGAGCCTCCGTGGTCAGCGGAATCTGACAATGATGTTGGCACTAAGGGACCAAAAGACTGGCGACTCATTGATGGTATCCCTGCTAAGCACCTCAACAACCCTGATATACACTTGGCACTATGGGACTTCTTTCAGCTGCTCAACAGAGTGTTACAACGCATGAAGTACTGTGGCAGGACCTTCTCTAGGCACAAGCTAGTTCTATGCGTGCCAACATTCAAAATCTTAGGCCATGTCTGTACTCCCCAGAGACGCATACCCAATGAGTCCCGCTTAGTGCTACTAGAAAGGTGGGGGATTTGTCACGATCTTTCAGAGGTTCACACCTTTCTGGGAACTGTGGGGGTACTTTGGATGTTCATTCAGAACTTTGCCCACCAAGCACACCACCTTACCTGCCTGACTTGCATCAACAAACACTTTGAGTTTGGACCCGACCAAGTCAATGCCCAACATGACCTTGTGAAGGTGCTTCAGGACACTAAGCCTCTAGTACCCATTGACTACACCTCTCCTGATCCCATCATCCTTGCTGTTGACACCTTGTACGTTGCCATTGGATTCTACCTCTGCCAGTGCCTTAGCAACAACTGCAAGCAATGGTGCTACAACTGCTTTGGATCCATTATCCTTAATGACTGTGAATCCCGCTATAGTCAACCAAAACTGGAACTCTACAGCTTGTTTCAAGCATTCCAGGTGCTAAGAATGTACTTGATTGGGGTCAGGAACTTGATAATAGAAGTGGATGCCAGGTACATCAAGGTTATTCAAAACCCAGACATACAACCGTCAGCAAGCATGAACTGATGGGTGGTAGCTATCCTTATATTCCATTTTTAAATTGGTTCACATTAAAGGTACCTTCCACAGACCTGATGGGTTATCTAGGCAACCAAGGCAGCCTGGAGACCCCAAACTGGACCTTAGCAATGATGAGGATTTTAGCGACTGGATTGACAGACTCCATGGATTCATCCATCTGATTCAACTCTCCATCAAACTATTAAGACCCAACACCCCTGCTAACACGCTCCCTTCACCCAATTGTACCCTACACCAAACCCCCTTTCCTACTATTGACACCTTCTATACAGAGGACTTGTACTCACAATGGAAGCCAGTATGGATAGTAGAAAAACTGCAGCCATTACGTGAAGATAGCAGCAAACTCACCTACAACACAGTATCCAAGAGTGGTGCTATCCCCAGCTATCAGACAATGAGTACAAGTCTTTCATCCGCTACACTACCCACTTCTTTCTAAGCAACAATTGCCTTTGGCGCCGCAATAAGGATGGTGCCCATAAGTTGGTGGTTAAGCAGGATGGTTGCCTACAAATCCTTCATGCTATGCATGATGAGCTAGGACACCAAGATCTCTACATGACCAGGGCTACTCTGCTGGAAAGGTTTTGATGGCCTCAAGTGCAAGTAGATATTGCCTAGTATGTTAAAACATGTCATCTTTGCCAGGTACAACAAACGTGCCAACTCCTCATATCGCCTATGGTCGCCATGCCCGCACCCTTATTCAGCAAGATCTATATCAACACTATGCATATGCCCAAGTCAGGACACTTCAAGTACATCATCCACGGGAGGTGCTCGCTAGTACATTGGCCAAAATTCCACATGCTTCAGCAGAAAAACACAGACGCTATTGCTAAGTGGCTTTTTGAAGATGTCATCTGCCGCTAGGGTGTGCTAAGAGAGATAGTAACCGACAATGGAGCCCCAATCATTAAGGCACTAACATACCTTGCCAAAAGATACAACATCCACCATATATGCATTTCCGGCTACAACAAGCATGCTAACGGACTAGTGGAGCAACCTCGCTTTGATGTGCACCAAGCCCTCTTCAAAGTGGTAGACAGTGACGAGAACAGGTGGAGCAAGGCGGCATACTCAGCCTTTTGGTCTGAAAGGGTAACAATCTGTAAACGCATGGGATGCTCACTCTATTATGCAGCTACTGGCACTCACCCTTTACTACCTGCTGACATATTTGAAGCCACCTACCTACAGCCAGCCCCTAACAGCATATTGTCCACTACCAACTTGGTCACCAGGCGAGCCATAGATTTGTAACATCGCTAAGAAGACTTAGTGTGCCTACATGAGACCGTCTTTAGTGCCAGGCACAAGGCAATGCTAAGGTTTGAAACTGACCACAGTGCCACTATCAGGGACTATGACTTCAAGAAGAGGGCCTTGGTCCTTATGTGCAACTCCAAGATTGAAACTACCCACAACAAGAAAATGGGTCCCTAGTACCTTGGTCCTCTAGTAGTTGTCTCCAGGAATAGGAGGCACCTACGTCCTTTGCAAACTCAATGGCTCTGTGTTACATAGGCCCGTTGCCACTGTTACATAGGCTTGTTGCCACCTTTTGCTTACTGCCCTACTTAGCATGTGAACATATTGACTTGCCGCTTAGCGCCCTTGACATAGACACCGCCAAGCTGAGGAAACTTGAAGAGATGGACCTACTGGATGATGAAGACCTATCCACGATAGAAGAAGACGACAGCAAATAAGCACCAATTGACAATATGTGCTAAGCCATTTCATTTCTTATACATTATATTTCCATCTTGATCATTATACAAGCAGACATTTATTTACTTATTACTTACTTTGCAAGATGCAGTGCCAAGGGCCTTAGCGCTCAGCGCTATGTGCAAACCACCACCAAGGGGCTTTTTGCCATGATGATTTACTGAGTGTTCCCCAAAGGCTATTACTTATTTTAACAAGCTGCCAAAAATTTGCCAAGTCACTCCCTTACTTTACTTATAAGCATCCTCCACTTACTATACTATAGACTTTGTTTCTTACATTACCAACCATCCTTTGAACTTCAACTCAATCTCTCGCTTCACACTGATCAGAAGGGTCTGAAAAGTCCTTGTTTCTACAAAATACTTTACAGATATATGGCATGCTCTATCGAAAATTGTTCCAAACTATATAACAAATTTAAACTAAATGCCACCAGAAGTTAGTGCCTAGTCATTGTTGGATGGGAGGCTGGGGTC
Source organism: Termitomyces sp. T69sscA (assembly GCA_017657225.1). Lineage (NCBI taxonomy): Eukaryota > Fungi > Basidiomycota > Agaricomycetes > Agaricales > Lyophyllaceae > Termitomyces > Termitomyces sp. T69sscA. The sequence goes on along the minus strand of JAGGAQ010000182.1, from coordinate 20,632 downwards.
GTGCAAGAGGAGGAGGTTGCCTTCCTGGATGTTATTCTTCTCTTGCCACTTCAAGTCCCGCATCACGTCCTCTTGATAGTTACAAAGTGTTTCACTACCTCCCTCTCCCTTGCTAAGATCCTCTCCATGTGGGCGGCCCATGCCCCCATCCTCTCCAGGAACTCAGCCAGCTGGAGGGCACCACTGAGTGCGCCAAGTCCTCCCCCAGCCATTCAAAAGCCTCCTCAGTGACCCTTGGTGCTGGGGGCAACATCCACCGGCAACATCCACCGAGGGTCGTACTGAATACGTGCTAAGTATCATAATGAATAAGCGATGAACAAGAGAAATTCACCCTTGCCACTATTCTCCACCTAGGCTCCCAGGACTCTGGCTTGTCACCAGAGGACACATCTTGTGTCACAGGGTCCCTGGCACACCACTTCAGCAACCATGTCCATTGAGGCAACTCCTTGCCTCAAGAGTGTGCCTGGAGAATTGCCTTTGGCCTGACCTCTGCCTCCTTCTCCTGCTCCTTGTCCTCTTGCCGATTGCCAATGTCTTGTGGTGCCTTGACTTGGCAACTTGGGCCTGCCAAGTCATCTTCTACCAGCGCTGCTTTGCTGGCTTCAATAGCTGTGGCAAGGCGGCATGCCTTGTCCTCCTCCTCTTTCTCAAACTCCACCTCAGATGTCATTGCCACTGGCAACACTACTCTCACCCTCTTCTTCCCCTTCTCCATAAGCAACAAGGGCAGGAAAGCCTTGCGCTTACCCTTGCCACCCTGTCTCTCCTCCTTGTCTTGGCACGTTGGCAGCGCAAAGCTCTTCTCACTGAGGGTGATGGCCTCACCCCTGGCCTCTGCCTCCCTAGCCCTCTCCACCACCTCTCACACCCTCCTCACCAACACCACCAGTGGTATGTTCACTCTACCACTGGGTTGGGGGTGTTTCCCCACTCGCATGTCTTGGTACTGTCCAGGGTACACGGCCTCTTCATTTCAACAAAAATAGTGAATTCAAAAGAATATAGCCACTTACCTTGTATCTTGGTGCTTGGCACCCCCTGCACTTGGAGGATGGCTTAGTGGGGGACAAATTCTTAGCAGACAATGCCAGTTTCTTGGCGCCATCTACAGGAGCCTTCATTGCCGCTGGAGTTGCCGCTCCCATAGCAGTGCTAGCCGTGGTCTTGAGCATCTTCTCCTTAGTGCCCTCCTCCTCCCCTTGTCCTTGCTGCGACTCCTTGCCAGTGCTTGTGGCCTCTTCTGAGCCCAATCCTTCCTAAGCCAAAGCCTCCAAACTGTTGGCAATGCGCCACTGTGCATCTGCCTCCAACTCCTTGGCAACCTCTTGCCAGAACTTGTCTTGGTGCTACAAATCCTGTTCTACAAAGGGGGTGATGACCACCTCTTTGCTGTGGAGGGACAAGTCAGACCAAAGCTAAGTAAAAAGAAAATTAGTAGGAAAAACTTACTTTTTGGCAGCCATACTTACTACCAAAGGCTCTTCACCCGCCAGCAGGGCCTCCAACTCCTTGTCAAAGGACAGGACCACAGGCACCTAGGACTGTTTATTAGCACAGCACTTGGTGACTATACTAGGACTTACAAAATCAGTGGCAAATGGCGCCAACCACTCAGCACCAACATTGTCATGGTAGCACGCCATGCACCTGTCAGATTCTGCTGACCACAGAGGCTCAGTCCACTGGGTGAATACCTTACATGGTGATCACCATGTCCACGGATGCAGAGCACTGATAGGGCACAAGGTGTAGGAGGCCAAAGCAGGGCGGGAGGAGAGTGCTGGAGAGTGCCAGTAGCGCCAGGTGAGTGGGCAAGTGCCGGGGAGGGTGGAGGACGAGTGCCAGGGGTAGGCGCAAGTCCTGGGGATATCCGGGAAGACAGAGGGTGGATGAGCAAGCGCCGGTGCATGAGTGAGTCCTAGAGTTTAAAGAGATGATGGGCAGGGGGACTTAGCGAGTCCCAGGGATGGAAACAGAGACGTGGAGATTAATTGAGCTGAAAAGGGAAAGGGTTGAGATAAGATAAGGGGAGAGGGTACAGAACAAGTTGAGATGGGGAACCGAAGACAGAAGAGACAAGAGAACTTAGAGTCAAGAGAGAGAGAAGAAGCAAGCAGAGTGGAATTGGAGTAAGAGACAAGTAGAGATGATGTAAGAAGATGATACGAGGCGAGTACAATAAGAAATGAAGCAAAGTGGAAATAATGAGACCAGAACATGCGAGAAGATGAGACAGAGACAAAACACAACAAAACAGTATGAGGCTATGGTAATATCAAGACTAGAGTACTACTTACTACTCTACGACTTATATACTACGCAGTAAGTAGGCCCTGGGGCTCAAGCCAAGGTTCCAGTGGCAGGTCGTGGCACCAGGGCTTGGGGTGAGACTCGGGGGCCATGCGGGGTGGGGTGGGATTGAGACATGTCACGCAGCGCAGAGGTCTCATACTAGAAACGCAGAGACATGCAGTGGTGGAGTGGTGAGGAGGGAGTGGGAGCGGGGCATGGCATGCAGAGGTTAGGTTGGTGGTGATGCATGATTGTGATGTGTGATAGGAGTCTCGGCACAGGCCAGGGGTGACGGGTGTTGCTGGTGCTGGCACTGATGTGGCAGCTATGGGCAGTGTGATAGCCAGGACCGGTGCTGATGTGGCGGTCATGGCAGTGATGGCTGGGGGATGCCGCAAGTGGCGGTGGCTAGTGGCAGTGATGGGCGGTGATGGGTGGTGATGGGCGGTGATGGGCGGTGATAGCCCAGGGCTGCCGAAGGGGTTGGCTGAGTAGCGGTCTGGGCCCGGGGCGGTCGTGGGGGTCGTTTTGGGGAGGGTTGGAGTCCCAGGGCCAGGGCTGAGTCCCGGGGGTCGGTAGTGGGTCGTGACAGCACTACTCCAACAACTCCCCATCCTGCTCCCACGTGATCCCATTCCTCTGCATCATCCACCACTTCTGCTACAGGCACATCATTCCCTCAACCTTGTTATGGGGTGCCTCAGCACTCAGGCCTTGGACTTGTGCCAGAAGCATATTGGCACGCATGATGAAGGAAGTGGAAGCAAGGAAGGCATCAGCAGTGGGGGTTGACATTGGAATGGGTAAAATTAACAAAGTATCAAAACGACTGCTAAACTTTTTATATGCCCAAACTCGCATTGACCCTCAACATGTGATCACTAGGAGTTGACTGAGGACAGTCAATTTTTCAGTTGGGAAGAGACGATAAGACCCAAGTTGTATCAAAAGATGTACTGATGATTTCATTGGCACAGCTGTGTGGATTAGTGGTTAGTGCACCCTCTGGATTACCTGGCATCCCCTCAAAAGGCTGAGGGTCAAACCCCAGACAAACACTTAGCGTATTTTCATTATTATTTTTTGATTTATTTTTACCTTACTTTCTTGGCCCCAAGGTTTCACTGGCCTTGCCGCTGCACCCTGGTGACCACCATTATTCCATGATGTTGACATTTTGGTGATTTCAGGCATTTTGACACGACAGACAGCCTGACTGGTGCCGCTAAGCATTGCTAAGGTCTGATGGACACTTTCCTATATAAAAGATTGTTGCCTGTTATTTACTTACTAGCTCTCTGTGTTGGCGACCCAAGGGTTGCCAATGGCAACTTCGCTTACAATTTACTATATATACTGTACTTATAGCCTGCAAATAACAAGTTACCTTCCAAGTTACCTTCACCATCTAACTCTTATGCTTGGGCTTCAGAGCTCAATTTTGCCTTTCTTAAGCTTATTCTATGCCAGAGCACCATTGAAAGGTGCCCTTGTCTTGCTACTGGAAGTACGCTAGTGTCCTCGTTGTCTACGTGCCTTGCAACTATAGCAGGCATTGCATGCTTGGCAACTACGCTAAGCACAACCTTACCACTCCTTTACCACTGTCTTCTGCTAATTTGTCTTCTGAGACCCTGCCTGGCTCACCTCCACTAGCAAGCCCAACACTATTCACCTTATGACTGCATACCCAGACACCACTAAGTACAATTTCAGGCATCATCACCGCTGGACTCACACATCTCAAAACCTGAACTCACATGGTGTTTTGCTTTGTTTTACTATATGCTAAATGGCCCAACCAATGTTGGTGGTGCTCTATCATATCAATACAAAACCATGGCTGCATTCAACACTGACCATCATATGCATGCAACACAAAATGTATGCCAGAATTGAGCTCAATGAAGAGCAAAATGATGGCCATGGTGGGGGGTGGAAAAGGAAAGCGCAAGCATTTGTCATCACTACAAGAGTCAAGAGAGCAGGAATGGAAATGAAAGAAGCAGCAAAGCAACAAGTTTTCTTGAGTGCACACAGGTGCATTAGTCAAAGGAGGGAGTACCCTCAATGCAGCCTGCACAGTATGTCTTAGCTGCTACACACACAACATATGGCACTGCATGGCACAAGATCTCTGGAATGGCAAGCCTGCCTACGTCAGGAGAAACAGAAGAAACCAGTTGGTCAATGCAGAAGGAAAAGAGCTCTGCCTAGACTGGCAGAAGCCCAGAAGATGCCACATCATATTTCACAACCACAAGCACAAGTGTTCAGGCTGTGGGAAAAGGGACCATGGAGCTCAAGGCTGCCCTCATGCTCAACAGCTTCAAGTTCTTGACCTCCTATCAGGCAAAAGCATGGATATAAGAAATCAAGAAAGCAGGTTTGGAGTTGAGATTTGGTGACTTGGCGTGTGACTTGGAAAGAGGTTTCAATGCTGGCATTCCGCATGTGAAAAAAACTTATACCCCTCCACACAAAGCCTCTGTCAAAGAGAGAGCAGAAGAATTCAACAAAATTGTCAATGCCAGATTCAAGAAAGGTAGATACCTGGGCCCATATCCCAAGCAACAAGTGGAAGAGTTGCTTGGACCATTTCAGACATCTCCACTTAGCATTATCCTGAAGCCAAACAAACTAGGCCACTATCAGCTCATACAGAATCTGTCATATCCATACTCCACAAGGAACAAGGCAGGCACAAACTTCATCAACAGCACAATTGACTCATCCAGGTTCCCATGCACATGGGGAATATTTTGATCCATCTATCTCCTCATTGCTCGATTACCTCTGGGATTTCAAGCTGCAGTGCATGATGTTAAAGAAGTATACAGGATGGTCCCTATTCATGCCAGCCAGTAGGCAGGAATGGTGGTCAGGCTTCAAGGAGAGGATTGTTTTGCAATCAATACAATGGATTGTTTTGGGTTGGGCTCTGGCTGGGGTTGCTATGGAGCAGTGGGCGACACAGGCACACAAATCATCAGAGCCAATGGAATGGGTCTGCTTTCTAAGTGGGTGGATGATCATGTATTTTTCAGGATATGTAAAGAGTTCATGGATGAATAAAACATGTCATGTGCTTGATGGGCAACCAAAATTCAACAGGGAGCAGGCAGAGTGCACAAAGGTGGAAGGATATGGTTTGAAGGGGCCAAAAGTAGCAATAATGAGAAGGACAAGTATGATGAGGACATGTCAACCCAAATTGAAGACCTTTCAGACAGATACATCAGGGATGCAGAGGATCAAGTATTCTTTTACGGATTGCAAGACTTGGATGAGCTGTCTGAACATCTGGGAATTCCATGGGAAAGATCCAAGGACATTTCATTTGGGGACACAATACCCTACATTGGCTTCACTTGGGACATCAAACGGCAATGCATTAGGATCCCATAAGAGAAGCAAGAAAAGTACTTGCAAGCGATTGCTGATTGGGTGAAGTGCAGAACGCATCCTCTGGAAGACGCACAAAAGCTCTACAGAAAGCTTTACATGCTTGTCAAGTGGCTCTTCAAGGAAAAGCTTTTCTCACCAGCTTGGAGGCCTTCATGGGCATCTTCTGTGACCATCCTTTCATGCCACAGTCTCCACTCAAAGGCACCACTGAGGACCTGCTCTGGTGGAAGCAAATACTTTCTCAGCCAGTGGAAAAATCAATTCTCAAACCTGAACCTCACATTGACATTGCAGTGTTCTCAGATGACAGCTCCACAACTGGCATCGGCATCTGGATTAGGAAGAAATGGCAAGCTTGAGAGCTGTTTTCAGGGTGACAGAGACCTGGCAGAGACATTGGCTGGGTGGAAGCCCTTGGATTCTTATTTGTGGTGTCCTCCATACCCAAAATTGGCTGCTTTGGCAAGTGGCTCAGGGTCTACAGAAATGACAAAGAGGTTGTTGAAGGGTGGTAGAGAGGGAAGAGTCGCAACAGAGAGATCAACAAACTGTTTAAGCTTGCACATGCAAAGTTTGAAAGAAGTGGGATTGAGATCAGCACTAGATACATGCCTAGTGAAATTAACCCAGCTAACAACCTCTGCTGTGGCATGTACCCTCCCCTTGAGCAGCTATTACCCAAGTTGGGGATACTGCAACAGTACTGAGAGTTCATAGTCAATGTTAGTGAATTCAAGCCTGTCAGGGGTAGAATTGATAGTCATGAGCAAACAGATCATGTGGAAAGGAGTGAGAAAGCGAATCAAAGACCATGAAAGACCTGGGAGGATTGCTTCAAACAAGACCAATCAGAGTGGTTTGAATACACCAAGGTCTGGAAAGAAGCATAAACATTTAGACAAGCTAAAGATTGCCCCAAGTGGCACCTGTGGACACAAACCTATGCTGAATCTAGCGGGGCTGGAGCTCAAAATGTTGACTCTAAGACCACACGTATTAGCACATGAGAGACTGAAGAAATGGTTGCCACAAATATCAAGCAGAATTGGATCTAACAACAAGGCCTCCACCATGGCATAAGAAGACAAAAGGCCCCCATAACCCACAAAGTCCTTGAGGCATTCATAGCAGCGGTGGCAGGCGTGTAGTCTAAGTTGGCAATAGAGAACTTCACAGTGAGCATCAGAGCATTGCATCTCCTGCATGGTGTGGATTGGAGTGTGAATGAAGCTAAGATGCAAGCACTGCTAAAAGCTGCAGACAAATAAGCTCCGGCAAGTTACAAGAGGAAAAAGAGGAAACTGTGCATGCCAGAATTCCTCAGAGCCATATTCAAACAACTCAAGATTGGGGACAAACAGCCTGAGCCCATTAACATGGCAGTGTGCGCCTGCACAACAACTTGCTTTCACAGTACTGCAAGGCTGGGTGAGTTCACAGTGCCAATGCTGACTGCATTCAATCCAAGAGTGCATGTCAAACCTAGAAACGTGTCAGAAGCATTCAACCAGCTGGGGAGGAAAATGACATCATTCTTCTTGCTCTGCACCAAAACAGCAGTACATGGTGAAAGTGTGTTGTGGGCTGGGCAGAATAGTGTGATGGACCCCAAACATGCACTAAAAGTGTATTGTAAGGTGAATGAGCCTGCAATCAAAGAGCCATGCTAACTCTCAGGGGTATTGCAAAGCCTAGCATGATGTGTTGTGGACTCCTACCAATTAAGGGAGATCATGGCTAATGTGTTGTTCTCACACAGTCTGTATGCCACAAACATTCGTGGAAAGTTGGAGCACATGGCAATTGGCCATCATCCTCACCCATCTCACTGTAGTCCATATCGCACTTCTTGAAGAACCAAAGCTGAGCAATGTACATGTATATTAGCATAATGCGCTATAATCAAATGAAAGATACAATTTAAACATGACTGACTTGTCATGTGAGGAACTCAAAGATAGCTGGCTTTGCATGTAAGCCAGCTACCAATAAGGCAATGCTAAATTAGAATGTGCAATAAATTGATAAATAAGTGTGAATTAAGAATTTGTTTGCAGCAAGAAGAACCTCACAAGGTCTCCATGTGCAGAAGCAGCAGCAGTGGTGTTTAGCAGAAGCCCCAATCAGGTGCAGCTCAACATATGGCATGTGCACTACCCACTTGAGCTGCGCTAAAAATTGGAAAGAGAAAGAAGAAAATGAATTTCAGTATTTGAATATACATGAGGAGAGGTAAAGCAAGATAAAAATATAGACAATCTCACAGTCAAGAGAAACTATGCAAGTCAGATAAATTGGTGTTGAGGATGAAGGATAAATTATGATTCTGAGCAAAGCAAGTCTTCACACTACTCCAAACTTGAGCAACTGTGTCCCTGGATCATCTCAAAACCACTCAAAACAAGGATACCTGACAAAAATGAGAAACCTCAGTGAGAAGAGAGAAACTAATCACTTGTGGTCGCAGATAAGAAAGAAGTTTTAGTGATAATGGAAGTTGAAGAATCAGAATTTTGATAAGAGAACAACAGTGAATTTTGTATTGTGTAAGTGACTCTGAGGTGATCAATCATTGCGTGCACAGGACAAAACAGGTCAGCAGTTTCCATCAGAGTACAGTCTGCTCCAGTGCTTCCTGTAGTTTTGGTCCAAGGAATATGGAATGTTAAGACTTGGTGACCATTGACACAAGAAATACATAAATTACAGTTTGTTGTGATGTTTTGCAACAGTCAAAAGTTGTGAAGTGAAGGAGGAAGAAGTTCACCAAGTCGCTGACAACTCCAAAAAGTGGTCAGGGCAATAGCTCATATTGCAAGACCTTTTGATGTGTGCAGGTCAAGTTTGTCATGTAGCACTCAAAGATGATTGAGTGTTATAAGGTTATGAGCCAGATGTTCAAAGTTTGCGCCAAGCTTATAGGCAGACTTCATGTAATATTTCAAACATAGATTGTTGTTGGGCAATTAGTGTTGTTGAATACTTGCCAAAGGCAAAGTCTGTTTAACCATTGCCTGATGCAGCCGCTGGAACATGTTGCAACGGCATCCACAACAAAGGCTGACAGTAATGTTGTTGAAGTGAGCATTTGAGCACAGGGACATTTTCTCAGTTGCAAAACTGGATGAACCTTAGAATACCAGCACCATAAGAGCGATGGGTGCTCTCTTCAACCAACAAAAGAAGGCAGTCAAAGAATTTTCTATGGAGGGATTGGGAGAAGTCATGGTTCAAAGATGCATCAAAAGAGATACCATGTGGAGTTTTCCAAAGAATCAGCCTTAAATCAGCAGTACAAGGTGGACAGAAAACAGAAGATGAGAAACAATTTTTGGGACATGAAGCATGAGAGGGAATTTGTCAGAGAGACAATGAAGCATAGTGATGTGGGTCAAGTGGACTCTCTACATGGTGAGTGTGGTTCATAAATAGAATAAGACTTCAATTGCAATTGATTACAACCAGCATATGCCATGGCCTGGACGTTTTCAATCTGGTTCAAGTTGCAAGGAATGATAGTAGTTTAAGACCAAGATTCCAATACCCCATGAGGTGGAAGCATCGACAAAAATATGGAAATCCTCAATTGGCTTCAATGGATAGAGGTGACAAAAAGCAAATGAATCCTCTAGACATGCTTTCTGCCACTTCAGAGCATGCACACAGGAACATGAGAGACAGTGTCTGACATAACAGTTACTGTGATAGGCAGACATAAAGTTTGAGAAAACTGGTAATCTTGATGAACAATCTGGGAAAACAAAAGAAACATGGACAAGTGTGCCATGAAGGAATTGTATATCATGTAAGGAAAGCATTGATTGGCCTGGTGAATGTCAAGCACTGATGTAATGCATGACAGATATTTGAGATGCTTGGGTTATGGTAATGAAACAGCACGATTTTTGAAGTCCCATTCAAAACATATCAAAGAGAATTTGGAAAGAAATTCAGAACCAGATTTGTCAGGGTGCCAGAGAACTTTGAGAGAAGAAATAAAACTCAATATGGAGGCACAATCATGGGCATAAGAGAAGTCACCATCATGAAAAGTCCCAGAACAGTTGGAAAATCAGAAACAATTGATATCATCCTCCAACTTGAAGAAGAGACTGTTGATGTGAAATGGACTAGTTTTAATAAAACTAAGTATATTTTGAATGTAATGTTAAACTTTGTTTATGTTTCCCAGCCAATTCACTAAGTTCAGGGCTCAAGATGCATGATGACACACACTCTTTTAAATGACAAAAATAGAATACATAGTTTTATTGATGTTGAAACTGTTTTGCTCAAACTTTGTTGAAACAAATGAAACTAGTTCCAATTCAAAATTAACTAATCTATCTCCTGGAAAACAAAACACTGCTCCTGAGCCTAAGAATCTGTGCTGGGGACTCCATGCTATGGCAAGCTGTTTGCTTCTCCGACATCCTCAGAAATGCCCTCCTTTTATATTGCCTGGTGATGCACACAGACCAGGCATGGCTTGGGTGATTCTGCTGCTTCTTTGCATACCTGGGGGCATCAACACCACCTTGGCATGTCCAGACCATCCCAGAGATATGGTTTAGTCTTTCTCCAGCTAAAACCATCCTTCTGGCCCTGTTCTAGCCTTCCTGTCCCTCCTTCTTCCTTTGATCCTTCCCTCTCCATAGGCCATGCATGTGGTAGCAAGTTGGATGGGGTTGTGGGCAGGTGCAGGTAATTAGTAGTAGTGGTAGATATGAGAACAGAGATACTTTGGCTGCAAATAATGCTCTATCGTTAGATCAATGATCCATGATGGCAGGCATCACCAAACACAGCCACCTGTTCAAAAAATGTTGAGATCATGATGGAGTGATGGGTCCTTGATTTTATCACCTGGCAAACACCCTTGTCATTAAAAACTGACTTTGATGTCCTGTTGACATGTTGACGTAGGCACAGCCACTCATATTGGTGTGGGTTCTCTGGTCTTTTTATGAGGTATGTTCATATCTACAGTTTTCAACACCTATCTTGAGCTTACAGTTTTCAGCTCTTATGTTTTTTATTCTTTTCATTTTGGACAACCCTATATCACCGTCATCCTTCAACTCAGCACCCCATATATCAACAATAGCATTGCCAATTTGCCCAGAATCACTACTGATGGATCTGGCACCAAAAGGATGTATGTGATTGATGTAAAATTTGTTCTCAAATTGGACAACAAGAAACAGTTTATGGTCAGGAAGTACTGGACATATATGGTGAAAACTTTTGATGTCAAAAGAACAAGCTTGAGTACCAAGTGGAGCCATGGAAACCTAAGAATGGTGGGTGAAAAGTTGAATAAGAAATAAAGATAGAAGTGTGAAAATATAGAATTAAATATGAGAGATGATAAAGAAATGAGAAAGTTGACCAAAAGAAAACATTCAGCTGAAAAGAAACAGGCAAACCAGAGAAGCAGAAAAAAATAGACATGTAAAAGAAAGGAGAGAAATGTGGGATGCAAGAAGAAATGGTTGGTCAAGAAAAGAAATCAGAACAAGAAATTGAGAATTGGGAGGAAAAGAAATGTTGGCTGGGGAAAAATCAACTGCATAGACATGTGGTGAGAAAAGGGACAAGAAGAAATAGAAAGAAACCTTGACATATTCACAAAGTTGAAAGAGAAATTTGGACAAGAAGATAATAGAAAGAAACCATGACATAGCCACAAAGTCAAAAGAGAAATTTGGACAAGAAGATTTCACAGGAGATTATGACATAGCATTGAAATCAGGTGAAAAGAAACTTGGGTGAAGATTATGACAGTAAGTGAAGACAAAAATATGAAAATACAAGTCAAAAATAATGATTCAGATCAAAGGAAGATGGCTTACCTGTTCAGCAACCTGATATACCATGTCAAAGTGTGTTGGTAGGCTGTCTTTATTGATGAAACTGTTGACAGAAAGATACCAGTGACAGGATCATCTTTAGACATATTCCTACAAATGCAGTACTTTGGAGGCAAACTGAGAGCCTGCTGCTGCTCAGAGACTATGAAAGGAGAAGAATAGATTGGGCCTTTGGAGAATTCGTTTGACATCATGTAAGGAGAAAGAGCCAGACATGCATGAGAGTGATATTTCTATGTCAATGTAATCTTGGACAACCAAGGGAAACTTTTCAATGGAAGGATAATTTTTGATGATGATAGAAGTCTCCAAAAGAGGTAGAGTATCCACAGGAAAGCCACACTCAAGATTATGAATGAGAAAAGAATAAGAAGTGATCAGGTCATGTTTTGACAAGAAATTCAAAAAGGCAGAAGCATTGTAAGGGTGGACGACATGGTTGAAGATCTCAGAATCATTCGGGAAAATAGGGGATGGAGGCAGACAATGGTGGATCATGTGCTCAAAGATCTTGTAGGTGAGAGGTTTGGATGGACATCGTCTCTTGGGATCATGTGGAGAAACATCCATCAGAGGTGTGCAGACATGACCACGATCTTGCAAATGCAGGATTGTCTCCACAGAGTGAGCATACATGGAGGGTGTCAGCCCCATGTCAATTGTCACAGGATCTGTTGAGATTGTAGACACTGCATATCCTTTTAGGTTGCATTCCTTTAGGTGTTTTTGCAATAATGAGCTGGTTTCCAATAAGTCTAGAAAACAATTGTTTTCCGTCATCAAAGAGGACATTGTTGGCTGGATGTCCAGTGAAACAGTGTCCCTTCCTGCAAGGGAGGCAGGCCAGGACATTGTCTCAAAAAAACAGCACAGGTGGTCTAGATGAATTATGACGCATAGAGGTGATGTCAGAGCGTTGTTGAACCTTAGGTAACTTTGAATCTGGTGAGAAAAAGAACCTTTTCCTGTCTTCCACTATAGCACGATGCAACGGTAGAATAACATCAACCCAGGAGGCATATCTCTGCCAATTGAAGAGTACATTAGCCATGAGGATATCCAGACAAGCTTCATGCTCAAATTTATACCAGAGGGCATACAAATCCTCAAATCCTCCACCTGTCTAAAGAAATTGAGATGCTTCTCAAATTTGAGAGCATGTTTGGTGTATGAGAATTCATTCAAGAGATTACAGTTGTGTTCATCATTGTCATGTTCATTTGGAGCCCTAGCCAGAAGTTTCAAAGCATCCAAGAGATTCTTGGAAGCCTCAAGAAATCACAGAAGACTAAGGGCATAAGTGTGTATCATCATTGCCCACAAAGGAATCATGTTTGTGGGGTCCAGAAGTTGCACCTTATCTGAAGACTTGTCATCAGCACCAAAAGGTCAGACAATCTTGGTGTGTATCATCTATGGTGAGGTGTTCACTTGATCTATATGCTGGTTTGTGAAAAAGTTCAGTGGAGGAGGATAACAGTTTTGAATATTTAGAAGAATATTTAAAAGATAAACAGTAGGGATGAAAACTTCTCTTGCTTCACCCAGAGATTGCTTGACAGGATGTGACATCTCCATGCTCCCAAGGAGCCTTGAACAGATTGAGCCATTGGCCTCTCTAGTCTTATTTCTGGAAGCTTGCAGTTCAATCCCAGTCCCTTTCTTCAATAGAGCTTGGCCAGAGACAATTTCCCTAAGTAATGTAGCTGGCAAAGGGGCAAAGAGCGTGCATAAAGCTTCACTGTCAATGAGATCACAGACTTCATCATCAGCGTAATAATATAGGGACTTGAGAGGGGGCCCAATATCCATATCAATGGGTCTGGGCGCAGGAGTGTTTTTGACACCGATAGTTTTAAGTATACTATTGTTATTGAATTCCTCAATGTCTACGTTTTCGCGGATACGGACGGCCAAAGGCAACTCAAACCATGTGATCCCATCAGGCAAATTGATCCCTCCTTCAAAATCGAAATTGTCTGTAATAGGCCCACGAATACCTGCATTAGGAAGGATATTGCATTCATTGGAATCTTGAGGAATTGTACTTTCATCGGGATGAGAGGGTGGAATAATTTGTGGTTCGAGTTCCCCGCTTTGGGCTGTAAGAGAAGAATCAGAAGGATTGTTCAACCCAGTACTATGAGAAGAATGTGAAGATGTCATGATGGAACTTCGAGAACCAGCAACAAATGTTTATTTCATTAAAATATGATGGGTGTGCAGGTGAGACTGGTAATGAGTCTCAAGCGCGCACTCTGCCGCCAAGTGATCATACTAAAAAGGAAATAGCGGCAGTCCATAAAAGGAGCATGCCTTATCTCACGCTGGTTTAGCCGGCTTTGCTCGTAAGCCAGCTACCGATACTTTAGCCAGGAAATGGCCGAGTACTATTGCTTACAAGGTATTTGTAGAGTTACACAAGTGATCAGTCCTCAGTCACTCCGATAGTGAGGTAGACGACTGATATATTACCTGTAGAGTTATACAAGTGATTAGTCTACACGGTAATCAGTAAGAGTAATAAAAGTGTAGTAAGTGATTTTACTCACCCTCAGTCACTCCGATAGTAAGGTAGACGACTGAGGGTGGTATTTTTGTTTATCTCTAGATAAGTGCCCAAAATAATTAAGGTTTGCCTCCAAAGAATAGTAAATACCGATCGGTGTGCCACAGACGGTGGCGGGTATGTAGAGGTATTCCCAAAGGTGAAATTGACGCAGTAAGAGTCTAATCGGTCTTGTGAGTCGTCCCTCAACAGTATTGAACTGGTTACGTGCCCTACAGGTAATTGGAGGTCACCAGGAGGGTCACCAGCGGTCATACGCAGTGAATGATACACTCTATGTACGTTCTAGCGTGACCTTCTGTGAGCCATTACTCAGACTCTAGTGACTAGTGTTGAAAACAAACCGCTACGCAGAAGAACCACGACCATAGCTATTTGTCAGCGTAGGCAGGTATAAGTATAGTAACATAGTAACCCTCTTTACGCATTCGTACTTGCCCTTATGAGGGAGGCATTTTCAGTACCATCTTATGAAAGCTCCCCGCGTTGATGAAAGACCTCTATTTCTGGAGCATCAGAGGGCTCTTGAGACGTTGGAGTTGCATCTAGAAATCAGTAGAAATTGCAAGAAACCTGAACTTATTCTACACTATCAAAAAAAAAAAGGCGTTCACTCTCTCCCATTTGTACTCTTTTATATCGTACTTGATAACTTCTTCTTGATGCCGATACGTGGATGAGAGGACAGCAAGAAGCTATCACTATCTTCTGGGGATGTCAAAGACTCAGAGAAGAGTGAAGCTCTCTACTCGCTCTTGATGCACCGCATCTAGACCCAAGCCTTTCTCCCTAGCATAAACCTAAAAGATAAGTGGCAGCACACACATCTGGGTCAAAATCAATTCTCGTTATCTTGAGAGTGTGAAAGCCGGAATAGATATCATGCTTGAACGTTGGTGATATACAGGAGAAAGCTTTGGTATACATATGGAGGGCTTTGGAAGTGTTTTGTACTGCGATAACAAGTAAGCCGCTGTAGTACTTCGATGCATCTATGGATTCATCTATGTATATTAAAACATGTAAATATGAGCATGAGTAGCGAAAAGGTCCATCTGAGGATGTTGGTTGAGGACAATACAGGAGGGCAAGCAGAGAAGTTGATATTTGAGATACATCCGATCTTTGACGTTCAAATACTTCGGAAGATACTAGACGACAGGAGGATGTGAAGTGTCGAACATCATCGGAACGAATCACTGTAAACAAGGATGATGAAGAAATAATTCCTGGTCATGAAACGGGATACGCTTACAGGTCTGGCTCGTCGTCTGGAAGACTGGGTAAAGCTCGAAGTCCTTGCATTAATTTCCATTTGTCGAGGTCAAACGAACGCACGCGACCACTGATTGAAACGAGCAGTTCGCCAACATGCGGGACAGGAACGCGGCTTTTGGCATGAGGATTAACGGGTTTAATAGCATCCAAAATCTTCAATACACGCAGGACTACAAAATTGCCGTTTTTGTGCTGTGGCAGTGTTGATCGCTCAAACCGCAAGACAAGTCGTCCTGTTGGCCGTAAACATGCAGACGTTTACAAACAAGAATTGCACACACCAACGTAAGGAGGCTCACTTTCCAACTTGTCTGCGGAGAGATGTCTGAACGCTGAGGAGATAATATTACCATTGGGCAACAGAAGGGGCAAGTGGATAACAATGCTTGACATGTCATAGATAAATGGCTGTTCCATGTAACACAGCGGTATCCGGAGGGGAGGAATCCGAGTCATTCTCGGTAGAGCTTGTATCAGTTCCACATAACCGTCATTGTACAGCTGTTCAACCAGAACAGAGAACCGATGAAGCTCCAGTACGTCGATATTCCATGGTTGGCCATTCTTGAAAAGATCCGTTCCTTTCTCAAATTGCGTTGGGTCATCGGATGATGTTAACCGAAACCGGATCTGGGCGCTAAGGATCGGCAGACCCGGTTTCAGCCACAAGTACAGGAATCCTCGCGTATTAGGAGGAAAGTAAGAGTGTAACTTCATTGTAAAATAGTGGATCTGGCACTGCGAGCGGGAATTGGGCCTCATCAATTGTACCTGTCCTATGCTCGATATGTCCATATAATCGGAGGACTTGAGACGATTTGGATCCAATGTACCAATCGTTCTTTTTGGGTTATCAGACAGTCTAAGCCTGGGCTCTGTAATAGGGGTAGAAACGCTGATGGAAATGGAGTCAACTTGGGAGACAATAGGAAAACGACAGGAGCTACTTACGTAGGTGTACTACCCGTAATGCGTGGAAGGAGTGTCAAGAACTGATGATTGAATGTCCGATTTCGTGTTTGACCAAAGGCCCTGAACTTGAGCAAAGTTCCTGGTTCCGGAATGGGGTGAAACAGACGAGCATCTGCTACCAGCGGTTCCGGTGGTTCAAGAACTTGAAGGACTCGCATGACAATGGAGGTGTCGTTTTCGTGCTCTGATAATGGTGCTTGTTCGAATCGGACCAGTAGTTTTCCTAGACGAGATCAAAACAAAAGAAAGTCTATTGATAAGGACACTCGCCCTTGAACGCCGACCGCTTTGACTGCCCAGGCACCTGGAGCAAGATGGGTATCTGAGCTTTTCTTATGCAAAGCTGTGAATCAACTGTCGTCATCGTACATGCCGCTTCCAACCTCATAACAAAAGGCTGCTCCAAGAAAGTCAAGCAGGTGCTTTGGAGCAGGGCTTTGAGATTCAAGATTGCTTCTGGGATATCGGGCTCTAGAAGCTTTATGATAGGAGCATGGGCTTTATGCAGACGAATGACAGGACGAGACCACGGCAATGCACCGTCAGATCTCGTGAGGTCAGCGCCATTTTGAAAGCATGTCGGGTCAGAAGATTCTGTGACCCGAAAGCGAATTTCACCAGTTGTTAGCGGTAGAGATGGGTGGCGGTGGTAGTACAGGAAGCCCCGAGTCTTCAACGGGAAGGGAGAACGATTGAAATCATAGCGAATGATGCCCTTGACCAATAGTCCATCCTTGAGTTGCGCGAATAGATGTGGACTTGCCTTATCGGAGAAGTCGACGAAATCGCTGCTTTGAAGGCGCTCTGGGTCGAGTGACCTGATGATTTGAGTCCGAGGTGTGGGTCTTATTCGTTTTGCAACGCCGCGGTTGACAAACTTTGAAAATGGACTTTTGCTCGTCCTCGAAATTCTGTGGACGGAAGGCAAGCTAATTATAGCAGTTCACATGTAATGCTGCATGATACACTTGCATTGGAGAGCTGCATAACATCCACATGGACTCTGAAGTTCTTGCAGCCTGAGGTTGGAAGCTTAAAAGCAATAGCCACAAATTTAGAACCTGGTTTCTAGTAGTATGGAGAAAATTGCTTTCTGCTCACATAAGCACAAGTCCCCTTGCTCACCGCCCCCCCGGGACACATCACGTGCATGTGTGCAAACTTTTCTATGTCGGGCTCCTGGTGCTAGATGATGGTGGGAAGGAGAGTTGGACGAGGGGAGTTGGACGAGGAGATGAGTGGTAGAGGAGGAGAACTTTTGATGCACAATTATTTCTGACAGTTCGGATTAGTCTGCGAGCAAATAGATATATTTGGTCGCCCAAGCTCTCTCGCACGGAATCCCGAGAGGGAAACCGCACTCAAGCCATGGAAGGAGCGAACAGCAGAGACGGAGGCTCGAAATTGTGCGCGTGAGGAGCAGCCAAGTGGAGACGTGAAGAGAGGCTCAAGATTCGCTCCCGCGGGATGTCAATGTATAGCTTGAAGGCATCACTACGCCAACGCCCGAGTACTTGAATTTCATGATCGGCGTACCCCACTGCGGCAGCGGCTGTGGCTGCGCCACGGCGGAAGCTATGGCCTGAGTATTGCGAAGGGTCGGTGCCGCAGTCTAAGAGCCGCTGTTTTAGCATGTCGATGAAAACTTCACGGGAAAGGGGCGAGCCGTCTGGATTTGAAAAGAGTGCAGCATCATGTGGCTTGGGATCTACCACAAAGAGCCTATGGAGTGCTGAGACTGGGCAAGTAGAGGATTAGGGGGCGCTCTGTCGAGAAACATGTCTGAATAGTACGTCAACTTACCTCATCGATAAATCATAACAGCAACATTCAGTGCGTAATTCCATAAACTTACTTATCAAAATATGAGATCATTACGACGAAATCCTGTTTCACCTTACCTCAGTATGATTCAAATAGGGGTATATATTCTGTATGACATCCTGGGGTTCGTATCATCCTTGATTTACGAACCTCATGTATGTGACTCTAAAATATCTGTATGATAAAAATACCGATTATCCTTGATTTACGAACCTCAGTTCAATAAATATATTTCGTGCCTCTGTCTATCTGCGCTATGCTTTGTCACGCTCTCGCCAGCAAGATGGTTACACCTTTGCGAAATGGGTCGGTTTTAGAGGCGGGGAGGTCGATCCTGACATGGGAAGGGGATTCAAAGGATGGAAGGAATGTGACAGACCCACGCGTGAGGTGGGACACAGGGCTAAACCTCTCGTTACGGCCAAGCGTAAACTCACCGCAGCGCAGAAATCCAGCCCATGCTGTTTTGAATGCTGCGTCAAAGGAAGCTTCGAATGGGCTTGAAAGATCACCTGCAACTGATGCTAGGTTCTGCAGGATGCTGAGTGTGATAGGCTGTTTGGGGTTGCGCTTAGAGAAGATGAACCTATTGTATGCAGTTAATCCTCAGTCACTATACAATTGACTGGTTGTGATGCATACCTATTGTATGCAGTTAATCTAATCTAGTCGTAAGTATGCTGTCCGTTGTGTAAACTTTATGTGTACTCACCCTCAGTCACTATACAATTGACTGAGGGTGCTCTACGCTACTCTATGGTATATATGCAGTTCTCGTCCATTGTTCAAGGCTTGGGCCTTTCTGGTCAAAGACGCGTTTATCTGGCCACTCACGGTGTATTGGCCATTTGCCGGATCTTAACACTGCTCCTCACCGTGAGTGGTCATATCTCCTCCTCGCATGGGAGCCTGGTGGATGCTGAGAATCATCCTCAATTTTGTGAATTGCGGCGTAGCTAGTGCTTTTGTAAATATGTCCGCGGCGTTGTCCTTTGTGTTGATATAGCGTAGTGTCAGCTCCTTAGACGCAACTCGTTCGCAGAGAAAATGGTACTTGATGTCCACATGTTTGACGCGTTGGTGCAACGTAGGATCTTCTGACAGGTTCATAGCTGAATTGTTGTCGCAAAGGATTGTTGTGGCCCCCTGTGGGGTATGTCCGATAGATGACAATAAGGTGCACAGCCAGATACACTCTTGCACGGCCTCAAATGCGGCCATGTATTCTGCCTCACATGAGGAGGCAGCCACGGTACGCTGTTTCTGGGTAGCCCATGAAACTATACCTGATCCAAGGGACCATGCGTATCCACCCACGCTCCTCCTAGTGTCTGGGCAATTCACCCAGTCCGAGTCCGTGAAGCCGATGAGTCCGATTGGTTGTTTGCCTCCCAGTCTAAGTCCCAGTGTTCGGGTACCTTTTAAGTAATGCAGGGTCCGTATTGCTGCGTGCCAGTGAATGTGGGTGTAGCAATCTAGGAATTGTGAGAGTTGTTGCACGGCATATTGAATATCTGGTCGGGTAGATACTGCTAACCATAACAGTCCTCCCACCAGCTTGCGGTATGGTATGCGTTCGATCTTCTCCCGTTCCTCCTGCGTGAGTGTGGTGGTGTCAACAGGTCGAAGCTTTGTCCCTGGCTCCATTGGTGTAGAGAGGGGCGCTGCATCTGCTTGGCCAAATTGTAGAACTAGCTTGTCAATCAACATGGTTTGTGACAGATACTTGATGGTTTTCACGATCCTGTCAGGTTCCGCTGACCTCGGGGGCTCAGTCTACTGGGCGAATCCACCTTACGGCAATTCACCGTGCACGAACACAGAGCACCAGGAGTAGCGCGAGGCGTAGGAGACCGAAGCGGGGCGGGGGAAGGTGCGTAGAGGAGCGCCGGGAGTGCCGGTGGGTGAGACGAGTGCCGGGGAGGGGGAAGGACGAGTGCCGGGGGTTGGCGCGAGTCCCGGGGGTGCGAAAGAACGAGACGAGTGAGCGCCGGGAGCGAGCAAGTCCCGGGGATCAAGAGGAAAGCAGTCGAGGGGGACTTAGCGAGTCCCGGGGATAGAAACAAGGCTGGGGAAGTCGGATAACCAAAAGGGGAAAGATTCGAGATAAGATAGCAGGAGATGGAAGTGATTAAGTCGAAAGGAAGAGAGCCGGGAACGTAGAGTTGAGAGAACTTAGAGTGGAAAAGAGAAGAGAAGACAACGAGATTAGATTGGAGATACGAGGCGAGTCGAGACGGGAAAGGTAGTCGAGACGAGACGAGTACGAGAAGAAAAGCAAGTAGAGTAATGAAACCGGGGCACGAGAGAGACAAAACAGAGACGAACACAAACAGACAAGACGGGGATCACGTTACGTTATGTTATGCAATATCAAGACTAGAGTATCTACTTACTACTCTGCGCCTTA
>JAGGAQ010000181.1:0-33967 GCA_017657225.1 Termitomyces sp. T69sscA | reverse complement strand
CCCTCTGCCAGGTTAGTACCGTACTAGCTATTTGTGACCTACTTTTAATATACTTTGGATTTCCCTCTGCCAGCTGTGTGACTGAGCCGCAGCCTCCAGAAGTCGCCCTTACAGATGGACTCACAGCCACTATTGCCAAAATCATGGCTCAGGCGTCATACCTGGGACAAATTAGTGACCATATATAGTCACTAAGTTTGATGTATCTATATATAGTCACTAATAATTAGTGAGGTTTGGGGATTCTGCTCTAATAAGAAGTATTTTTCCATGGTCAATCAAAGACTCCAGACTCTAATTATCACTTCTTGTGCTCCTTTCTTTTGATCTCCTTCATCCTCTATATTTTATGTGAAGATTACTGCATAATATGCCTCCTAGAAGACCTTCTAGAAGCTTCAATCAACCAAGGCACTTGGCAGGAGGCTTCAGGCCAGGTGCTGGGAGGAAGAGAAAAGAGATCAGTAATGACACTGATCAGCTGGGAATTTCTTCCTCTGTGGCTAGTTCAGGTAGCAGAGGTAACTTAACATCATGTTTAATACTAGATATTCATTGACCACTTGGTTTAATAGCACTTAAAGTGCCAAGCAAAATGCCTACCAGGTCTGTGGCTGGAAGTGGTGATCCCAGTAATCTTTGGAGCATCTTTGGTGTGTTTTGAGCTCTCTAATCTAGATCATTATAGTTGATTTTATTCAGAGAAGAGACCTCAGACACAAGACACAAGAATTGTCTCAACAAACTGTACTTCAAGTTCAACCTCAGATTGGTATTTTAGATTACTTTCATGTTATAATGCGCTAAATGGGCAGTTCTCTGATCTTGACTCTGATTCTGAATGTGATGATACAATCTATGATTTGGCAAATGAGGATCCTTTGTATGATTCTACTGATCTTGAGTTCTCTAATGAGTCACCAGCTGGTGTAATAAAAGCTTTTCTCTTGTTTGTAAAAAGCAAACTGGATCCTAAACTCAAAAGCAATTAAAGGCCTTTATATTACCAGAATAATACATTTCAGATTCATTCAGCAGACTCTTACTTTAGCTTGAGAAACATTTTACTTAGTTCTGTTGGTCTTGAGCCAACAAGTCTGTACATGGCTGCCATTATTTACCATTTTTTTGTCTAAATCTTATTTAT
Organism: Termitomyces sp. T69sscA; assembly: GCA_017657225.1. NCBI lineage: Eukaryota > Fungi > Basidiomycota > Agaricomycetes > Agaricales > Lyophyllaceae > Termitomyces > Termitomyces sp. T69sscA. The sequence continues at coordinate 32,820 of JAGGAQ010000181.1, read as the reverse complement.
TTTTCCTTATAGCTAGATGCACAAACAAAACACCCTCAGCTGTCTACACTATTACGTCCAATGCTAAGGAGTGAGGGTTACTCATACTGTGTATATCAAACTTTTACTGACTTATCTGTAGTTCTAATTACTTTGTAATTGTCTACAACATGTATTGCATGTCACACAAAATTAACTAGTTTATTTGGCCATTTATGGCCATCAATACCACTTCCATGCATACTTGAGCATCTTTTGCACTCCAAAGTGGGTCACTATGTGGTAAGCCTGGTCCAAGATAGTTGTAATTAATGACCTGGCTTGGAGAATACACAGAACCTTTGTTCCTGTTATACTGTTCATATAAATGAGCTTATGCTCCACTGTGAACCTGCAATGTTCTGCAGAGTTGCTGAGGATTGTCTTGCATATAGCTGTGCTGAATGAACTCTTGGAATGCTTGGTTTTAAAGCTTTACTGGTTTGGGAAATGATCTGCTAGACTCTAGTGCCTCTGCTATAGTGGGGTCTCCATTGGGTAAGTTAGGCTCATCTTACAAAGCTGGACACTTTGTCACTGCCATTTCCTGAGCCTCAACATCTTGAGCTTTGAGTTTCTTCTGCAGTCACTTGCTGCAATGCACCTCCTGAGCCCTCATGGCTTAAATTTCTACTAATCATTCCTTAATCTTATGATATGGAATCAATGTAGAGGCAAATCTTCACCCTCAAGATCAATCTGCTTGTCTGCTTGGACATAGTCATGGATCTTGACCTTGTTCATTTTGCCTTTGACATATGTGATGTTAAACTGATAGCATGACATATAGTTGATCCATCAACATTGTTGCAGAGACAAGTGCATTTGAGTTTATAATTTGTCATAATGTGGATCTTAGATTCCATCAGTTTACCCTCCCATTTTAGGAAGGCTTCCAAGATAGCAAGCATTTTCAGCTCATGCACTGCATAGTCCTGTTGGGCAGTAGCAACTTCTGTGACATAAATTCTGCTAGTCTGCAGGTTTGCCACATCTTCCCTCAACTGACATGGCCCTGATGCCAGTCTTCAATGCATTGCATATGAGTCATACTGGCTCATCCCAACATGGATCAGCCATATAATCAGCATTTTTGCACAGATTTGTTTTATCATCTTAAAGCACTGCTGATGCAGTGGTCTCAATGAAACAGTGACCCATTCTGGGTCATGGCCATGAGTGGGCTAGTGTACACAGTAATATCTTGATTTTTATGTTGTCTAAATAGACAAAAATAAACTTCCAATAACATTTTAGAAGATTGAGGTCATTAACCTCTGAAATATGGCTGGGGCATTGCAATTGCTTATTTGCATATTGTTCCTCATGAATGTCCCCATAAAGGATGCAAACAGAAATTTGGGTATGTCCTCTGTGCAAATGCAAACTTGCTCATATGCATCAGTCAAGTTAATTTTTGATCTATACTTGGCTTTCACAACATCCTTGCATTGCAAATAACTTCTTGATCTGGAAGGGTGTAATGTCCTTAATCATGTTGTTGCACTGTCATGCATTGAGAGCAGTTTGTAGGGTTCCATCTTTTTTAGGAATGCACAGCAATAGTGCTGTTTGCACTGCTGGTTGTGGTTCCCACCACTTAACTATATCAAAGATGATCTTAAACCAGATGACAAGTCATTTGCATCAAGGTTGTTGCTCTTAGAGACTCAGCTGCCGTCATTGCTATACCTGTCAGAAGACCTTTATTTTGTTTCATGTTAACTTCTATTTTGCTCTGCCTCTTTGTGCTGTTTCTTGGGACCCCTGAAGCTTGCTCTAGACCTCTGAAAACTCCACAGATCTTTTTTTTTCTAGGCAACCTTCAGAACATCCTGCACTTTCTGTTTGGGCATTGTCAGAGGTTTAAGTTAGCTTTGGTTATTTCATACAGTTGTTCTCATGCCTCTGTCACCCACTGATGCACTACACCAAGCAGCAGGGATTCTTAGACTTGTTCTCTTTGAATTTCTCTCTGCCAGATAATTAATTACTACTGTACTATTGTGACCATTTCTGTCAGGTTCCACTGACTATGGAGGCTCAGTCCACTGGGCAAATACATTATGTGGGGTGCACAGTGTCCACAAATACAGTGTACTGTCAAGAGCACAAGCGTAGAAGATCGAAGCGAGGCCAAGGATGCAAGTGGGAGTTTGCTGGTAGCGCTGAGCAGGGAGATGAGTGCTGGGGAGAGGTGGAAGACAAGTGCCAGGGGTAGGCACGAGTCTTGGGGGTGTAAAAGAAGGAGACAAGCAAGCACTGATGCGTGGGTGAGTCCTAAAGATTAACAAATAAAGAGTTGGGGTGAGAGCAGGGACTTAGCAAGTCCTGGGGACAGAGGTGAGTGATGCAGAGATCAAACAAGCCAAAAGGGGGAAGAGCTGAGATAAGATAAGAAAAAGGGAAAACAGAATGAGTCAAGACTTGAGGCAAGAGATGAAAGAGGAAAAAGGAACTTGGAGGCTTGAAGCAAAAGAGAATAAAGCAGATATAGAATTAGAGTAGAAGACAAGTAGAGACAATGAGAATGAGACAAAATGAGATGAATATGATACAAAATGAAACAGAGTCAAAAAATGGAAGCCGAGATGCACAAGACTATGAAACAGAGGCAAAACACAAAGAAATAAGATGAGAAGTATGGCAATATCAAGACTAGAGTACTACTTGCTACTCTACAACTTATATACTGTGCAGTAAGTGAGCCCCGAGGCTCAGGCCTAGGTCCCAGCGACAAGTTGTAGTGCCAGGGCTCAAGGTGAGACCCAGGAATTGTGCAAGGTGGTGGTGGAGGTTGAGACATGTTGTGTGGCACAGAAGGTCTTGCTTTGGGAGCACAGAAACATGTAGCAGCGAGGCAGTGAGGAGGTAAGCGGAAGCAGAGCATGGCATGTAGAGGTTGGATCAGTGGTGATGTGTGATTGTGATATGTGATGGAGGTCTCGGCATGGGCTGAGAGGAGCGCTGAGTATTGCCAGCGCCAGTGCTGATGTGGCGGCTGCGGTTGGAGAAGCATCAGGGATAGCTGGGGCTGGTGCTGATGTGGCGGTCACTGGGGTTATGGCTGAGGTGGTTGGTCGGGTAGCGGTCTGGGCTCAGGACGGTCATAGAGGTGGATTTGAGGGGGTTGGAGTCCCAGAGCCAGGCCTAAGTCCTGGAGGTTAGTAGTAGATCGTGACAATTTCTAATATCATCTTTGGATTCCCCTCTGTCAGTTGCATGTTTGTGCTGCAACCCTTGGCAATTGCTGTTACAATACCTGAGTCTACTTACTTGCAGGGTGCTTACCTTTGAGGGGAAGAATAAGACTATACACCATCTAGATATCACCCAAATAAGCATTCTAGCATCCAGTATACTGCTCAGGCAGGTCCACCTGAACAAACTAGAACAGGCAATGCATTATCAAACTAAATCTCCAGAAAGTAGTGCTAAGATAGGTAAAGGACTGTTGAATAGATAATGGTAAGGTGCTAAAAGGACCTCATAAGCATATTCATGCATATGCTGGTGGGAGTCATGAATTTTCCTGGTTAGAAGACTGGGCTATAGATGTCTGCTACTATTTGGCAGTATGTTGCTATGGCAGAGATGATATAAATCAAGAGTATATATTCATGCTACACAAATCTATTGATGGAGAAGCATAGAAGTGGTTCTACTAACATGTCTTGCATATCAATCAGAACTGAAAATTTAAGGAAGTCCTTATAGGACTTTAGAATGGATTTGTCACAGGAGGCTTGTGAAGCCTTTAGAATAGCAGTGTATGATGCCAAAACTGGCATTCAAACATGCTCTGACAATTTAATAAATCATGTGCAGAATATGGTGGTATATCTAGATGAATATACAATTAGGGAGACACTCCTAGAATGTTAGGAGGAGCAGATTGAGTAGATCAAAATCAGCAAAGGACAGATGATTCATCCAGCAGGCTCAGATAGCAGCATGCTCTTGCACCTCTGAGCGGTACTCTTTTTTGACCTTGGCTACATATGGACAGCATCTTTGAAGGCACCAATGATGTGCCTGCTATTGTGTTTTGTGAAATACTGACATAACTATTGGAAAGGGCTTGTAGACTAGTGGTTAGAACACCTATGGTCTGTCTGGTGCCCTTTACAAGTAGGGGTTTGAATTCTGCAACAAACCATGAAAGTTCATATGTATCAAGTTTTATTATTTATTAATTACTGATTTCTTTATTTTTTGTGATTTCTATGGATTAATTAACTTTGCTGTAACAGCCATCATTTTGATAGCAGTGACAGTTATGGGATTTTTACCTTGAAAACAGCTTAACTAGCAATGATTAGCTTTTACCATATAAAAGATGTTGGTTTTACTTGCTTATTATCTTACTATTTAAATTGACCTACTTACCTTCAAATACAAGTTACTCTTCACATACACCTCTTATGCTTTGGGCTTTGAAGCACAAATCTCAGCCATATCTATACTCATCACCAAAGTGCTGCTTAGTGCTTTGTTTTGCTATGGAGACTATGATTAGCATCTAGAACATATTACACACCTAGCAACTACAGCAGGCCTTTGAGTGTCAGCCTACCCAGATAGCACTTGGCACATTCCAGGCATCATCACCAGCTCATGTTCACTTCACTCTAAGCCTAGTCTACCTCAAGGTTGTGCTCTCAGAGCTAAGTAAAGCTAAGGATTGTGTTTTGCTTGCTTATACTAGTGATTGCAAAGATGGCCTGCTCAGAGTGGAATTGATAGTAGAGCACCAATTTGACTACAGAGCTGATAGCATTGATGAACCCACTATTGTGTCTTACAAACACAACTATTGGCACAGACTTGTGGACTAGTGGTTAGCATTCCCAATGCTTTGCTTGGTGCCCTTCACAAGGGCTGAGAATTGAATCCCATAACAAGCTGTTTATGTTCTCATTGTGTTGAGTATTTTTTTATTTTATTTATTTTCTTATTTCTCTATTTTATTTCTTAATTTTGATGGATGAATGGAAACTGCCATAGCACCCTAGTAAGTGCCATTAAAATGATGGCAGTGACATTTTTGTAATTTTTACTTTACTTTTTAACAAGATGATATGACAGACAGCTTAATTGATGCTGCTAGATGTTGCTAAAGACTGACTTGACATTGTACTATATAAATTATTGGTTAGTGTTTACTTACTTAGTTCACTGCTTTGACGACCAAGGGTTACCAACAGGGAACTTGCTTAGTACTTTACTATCTAAACTGTATTAACTTACCTTTGCAAAAGGTATTACTTTCCACCCACACCTCTTATGCCTTAGCTTCAGAGCTCAAAACTCAGTGCTCTTATACTTGTTGCCAAAGTGCCACTAAGTGCTTTGTTTTGCCACTGGGAGTATGCCAATGTCTAGTACATATTGTGTGCTTAGTACTCACAGCTGATCTTTAGTGATTAGCACTGATGCCAAGCACCCCTTTACTTTTTACCACTACCTTTGCTAACATCATCTGCTGGGAGCTGCCCAGTTCTCTCATAGTGAGCCCAACACTATCTCTACATGCATAGGGGCCATCTACCCAGATACCTCTTGGCACATTTTGGGTGTCATCAGCATTAGCTTCATTGGGTGTTTCATTGATTTTGTACAACACAATGCTTGGTAAGGGGTTATGTGGTCAGGCCCTGCTGCCTTACAGGCACTGCTGACTAGGAGGGCAACAACATAGTGAGCCTGTTGTGTGTCTATTGTCTCAATCTCTATGTCTAAGTGTAGCAAGTTGGTGGTCAGAGCAGATACCACAACATATTAGTGTGGTAGTTGTCTTTCTCAGGCTGGGAGGCCACATATGCACATTGCTAAGGCTGAAGAGAAATTTGTACATCTAGAAGGGTGCTTATAGGTTCAGTCTCAAAGTTATCAATATAGTGATCTTGTAAGGGCAAGGCTTAACATCTGCAGAACTCCTTTTTTGGAGCCAGCAATGCAAGTGACAAGCAAGAGTCAAGCAGGTACAGAGGCAAGCAAGAGTTGAGCAAGGAGCAAATAAGGCAAGCAGAGGGTTAAACATTGCTAGAAATGCTTACAGTTGTTTCAATAGATAGGCCAGGAGAATACTGCCATTGTTCAGCCTGATAGAATCATCCATGGCTGTGCTATTACTAATACTGTTGAACTAATTGGGCCCTGATATGTAATGAAGTATGACCAACAATAATTGATGCTAAGTCAAGTCCATACATATGACTTACAAAGGCTGACTATTCAAAGTCAGAAGAAGATAAGGCAGGCTGAGCAGTCATTCAAAAGTATTAGGACTGGTTACATCATCAGACTAAGCTAGTTTTGGACACAGTTCAAATATTAGTTCTCTTTTGTATTTGCATTCTTTATAAACAGATATGAAAATCAGTTAGCACTAGGCAACAGAGGCATACTCATGGAAATTTAGCCAAGCTGGAAAAGGAAAGGGTTGAGGTGAGAGATGTATGAGGAATGAAATAGAAACTGAGGCCAGAGATAAGAGATGAAGCAGAGAGAAACTTAGAGACTTAAAGCAGGAGAGGTGGAGTCAAAAGAATAGATTGAAAAGAGTATGAGGCAAGTAGAGATGAGAATGAGGAGACAATACAAGACAAGTAATAAAACAAGAGGAGACAAATAATATAAGGTGAGATAAACAAAGTCAAAACTCAAGAGACTGGAACACAAGACACAAAACAAAACAGGGACAGAAGTACAGTAATATCAAGACTACTGTACTAAGTGCTATGCTATAGACTTATATACAAGGCCATGGTGGATGTTTGCATTGGACAGTGGCACAAAAAAAAACTTTTAAAGGAAGAGTGTTGCTTTAAAAGCATGGGCAAGAAGGAGGTATGGAATGGCGATGAGGCAAGGAGTTGAGCAAGGGAGGGGGTGTAGTATATGGAGGTCAGACTAAGAGTGATGCATCAGTTGTAATGCATAATAGAAGCTTAATAGAGGCAGGAAGAAATCTTAATATAGGCATGACATTGTTCATTTTCTTTATAAATAGCACACAGATACTTAAGCTCTCTTATATCATGTGCTTGAACTGAAGCTCCTGTATAATCTTTGACCATGCATTTGAACTGACATGAGGAGCAACACCAGTATGTATAAGTATTCTCAAAGTTCCATTAATTCTACTGCATTTTGTAAGGAGGGCTGGAAATTCTTCGCAAAGACTTGGGCTAATTTGATTTAATATTGATAGATCATATTCATTGATAATCAAACCACAGCCAGTATTGATCTTGTTAAGAGCTTTGCAACATTGCAGTCACTGAGTGATTACATAGCAATTGAATGTCATATCTGCAAATCTTCAAGCAACTGGTTCAGCATTTCGTCTTTTTACTGTGGCTGTTTAGTTTACTAATAATAGCTACAATCAAGATTTTAGCATGTGAGTTTTTCCAAGAAATATGGAAGCTAAACAAAAACTTTGGGTGTAAGCCAGGTAGTAGCATAAAAAATAAGTGAAGTATGAAAAAAAGAAAGTATGTTATAATAGAGAAATGCACAGATACACAGGCAAGTTATGTCTAATCTCAGCAAATGTCAGTGTTTAAAAGTGTCAAACCAGAAACCACCAGGCAGATCAAAGAACTTTGTAGCAATGAAGTGATCCATTGGAGAATCAGGAACTTTGTGCATAATGTGCTAACAAATCTGGCAAGTGCACATGATGCAATAATGGAGATGTTTGTCTCTCAGATGCACCATGCAAATAATCACCAAAGTGCAGAATCAGCAATTGACAGAGGCAGCTTGGTGTATCTATCCACTAAAAATTTGAATCTGCCCAAGGAATGTTATGCTCCAAATAGTTGCCTTATAAGGTCTTTAAAGTTTGAATCCAGCACATCAAACTATGTGCTGGAACTACCAGTGGCACTGCAAGCACAAATGATTCTACCAAAGTTTCATGTGTTGCTACTGCAACCATATCAGGCTAGCAATGATGTGCTGTTTCCAAATTGCACAACACCTAAGCCATATAACTTTGGTGCAGAGGAGAACCAAGAGTGGTTTGTTGATGAGATAATTGGTCATCACTGGACCACTATGGACAACCTTGAGTTCAAGGTCCAGTGGAGCCAAGATGACACCACCTGGGAGGCTGTAGCAAACTGCAAGGACCTTGCAGCTATGGACAAATACCTGGAGCTGCAGAGAATGAAGCACTTTAAGTAGTTAGTAAGGCATGTCAAGGATGCACAACACTGAGGAGACTGGACTAAGTCCAATCAAGTAGTCAGATGTGTGTGGTTGTTTGGATTACATGCAGGCTTACAAAGAACTTTTTTTTTTCTTTTTTTCTTTCTTTCTGGCCTGCATAAGGACATGTCTGTGAATGTCAAATAATATTAAAAGTATGGCCTTCTTTGGCCCTTTTTATTTTGATCAGATTTCCCATAGCTCTAGGAAACTCAGACCAGGTCAAGTAAAACAAGACTTAACAACAAAAATTTCTCACAGCAACAAGCTTAACCACTGTACAAGACATACAAGCCCTTGTATTATGCAGGCATGGCCTACCTGAGCTGCAAGGAGCTGCTATCCTACCAGACACCCTCCATTTGCAGCAGATGGAAGTAGACAACAATGGGTGCTATGAGCACTACCTGCAGCCTGCATGCTATGAGTGCCACTATCAGGAGCCAAGTTTGGCCTCTGCAACAGTGTGGCCTCCATTATTGATTGGCACTTGCATCATCATTGTTGTTATTAATGTTGGACTTACCAACATTGGTGTCAACTCTCTCACAGGTTTGTTGCTCAAGCAGCAAGATACTGTCATGAATGAAGCTTCCACTGAGAAGCCTACACAAGAGTCAGAGGCATGTGCTGCACTGGCAAGTAGCCCTAAAGCAGAAATCAGCAGAAGAACTGGTGCCAGACATGCCTGTCCCCCTGAAAACTACACCTGTGGCCTCAACTGCCACCCAAATGCTGGTATCTTTGTACCATGCTCCAAACACAATGGGGCCATTGAAAACATGGCAAGGCCAAAATCCTCTGCTAGACATATTGAGAATGGAAGTGATCAACTTCCTGCCCAATGTGTCCACTCAAACCAGTAAGACTCAAATGCTGTTTATGAACCCAGTAGTCATGCCAAGCCTATCAAAGCAATTCAATGTAGTAGTCTTGGCCACAAATCTACACGCTTCTATGCAATATGATAAACTAGTGGCAACAGCTAAGAAAGAGAGGGCTGCAGCTGCAACTGCAGCTTCCACTAAAGAGAAGAAGAAAGTAGTTCCAATGCTCTTGGATGAGAGTATTTATGGTTAGTCAAGCTCTAAATTGGAGCAGGAGTCAGATGAGGGCAAAATACCCAAACAGTGCTTTCAGCACATACAGAAAAACAAGCAGATCACTACAAAAAAGGCAAATGCTGTGAAGGACACTTTGGACCAGCACTCTCATGCCATCACAGATTACTTAAAACACATTCTAATGGACTTGGAGTGATGGTCTGGAGAACATATGATGTCAAATGCTTTAACTTGTGCTTTAGAGGAGCATTAGGCAATAGCTACTATTATTTGTCTCAAACAAATACCATGGCTGGTCAGGGCTAATACTGACCATGCGGCCACGTATGAGTGTAGTGCTAGTCAAAAGGCAGCTGTGCCTAAGAATATAGTATACAAGTTTGCTCTGCAAGGATTTCCTTGCACTCCATATAAACTTGAAAAGCTTTACAAATACTTTATCAACAAGCATGTTCTCAACCATGACTGTGTTGTCACATATATGCTAACTACTAAACTCCAATTATTTGCTTAGCAAACTGATGAGTTGCTACATGATTAAACAATGCATATATCATACACCAGCCCTACATACCAGAATCTTGTTGACCTTATGCAAGGGCCAGAAGATCTGGTCCTTGCAGAACAACGACATATTCTGATGTGCTTTCTGCACACAAAAGAGGATGATACAGCTGCATTGCACATCATGCATGCTCTTGACTCAACTAAGCCATTCAACCTGGATCAAATTGTGCAATATGCACTTGTTTATGGTTGTTCTGGTTTGAAGAACACCTAGCAAGGCATTATGTTTGACTACACATACAGATGCATTGGCAAACCCTCTTTGGGTTTTCTATCAAGGGACCTCCATTTTTAGTCTACACTGATTTCTTCTTAATCCACTCCTCTATGCTTCAGCTCACCTCTTGCACCACTCCCTGGGACCCCCAGAGCTTGCTCTAGACCTTTGGAAACCTCCAGAGATCTTCAAAGGTCATGTCCTTTTTGAAAAACCTCTGAAATTTCCCACACTTTCCTTTCAAGCATCATCCAAGGTTAGAGTTGGCTCCAGTTGTCTATACAAGTGTTTTTACACCTCTGCCACCTGCTGAGATGCTGCACCAAGCAGCAGAGATCCTGTGACTTGTTCTCTTTGAATTTTGCTCTGCTAGGTGATTAGTTACCAGTGTATTGTTAATTATCATTTCTAATATAACTTTGGATTCTCCTTGGCTAGTTGTGTAATTGAGCTATAACTCCTGAAGGTCGTTCTTACAGCAGAACAAGTCTCTTAACTCTGGTCTAGAAGCCCCTCATAGTCTGCCAGGACTCTTCAGGCCCCTATTTGTCACTTTTTCACCAGGCTTAAACACCTGCAGAACTCTATGTCTCAGCTTGCCAATCCAGACACCCCTTCAAATGCTCTAGCACTTCAGGATGAGGTCTGGACTCACTTGCTACACCCAGAGATACAGGTGCAACTGACTCAAGTTTCCCTCACCCATTACACCAAATCTCCCAATGTCTTCAGGCATTGCTAAAAAGCCTACTCCCTATCACTGCACCACCTCTGGTGGCAGAACCACCTCCAGAGCTCCAGCAGTTCCTTCAATAGCTTTTAGAACTCCAGCAGGTCCCCAAGCACAATCTGGCACTCCCAAACACATATAATGGCGACCACACCTTCAGAGAGTAATGCCTTCAGTCCTGCCTCACCTATTTTAACCTCAGTGGAGATTCTTTTGACTCTGACACAGATAGCTTGGGTGCTGTCATACATAAAGACCAAGCAGGCCTCTATATGTGCACTACATATGCTTCAACATCCCAGAGGTGTTCAGAAGTTTACAGACTGGGCCGCCTTTGAAAAAGCATTTCTGAGCAGAGTTCTTCTCAATTGATTCTGTCAAATCTGCTGCATTAGTGCTGTATAACAAAGAGCAGTATGGGCAGGAAAAGCAGACATTGGATGAATACATTGATTCCTTCTGGGCGTTAGTCAAGCAAGCAGCCTACTCAGATGGTCTTCAACTGTGCCTGACATTCTAAGACAGCCTGCATCTTGTGTTGATGGAGCACATTGACAATCTTATTGAAGACCACTTGGACAATGAGCAGATCATCTCCTGGAAGCCCAAGACTAGTGGCAGCTCATGGAGATCTGGTGGGAGCTATGCTTGGCTCACTTGACTCACCACTCCACTTCAGTGATGAATCTCCAGCACCTGTTTCTATGCAATCAGTACCCACTCTTGCTTGGGCCACTTCCACACTACAACTTCTACTGCCAGAAATTTCCATGGATGTAGACACCACACAGCAGCATCACTCCACACCACTAGTGTACCAGCAATGCAAAAAGCTGAGGTATTTTTTATAACACTGCCTGCTAGGCCTTGAGGTGTGCTACCTCTTTATTGCAGAGTAGGAGGAGCTTCTGCTACAATTGTTGGCTGCAAGGAATGCTGCCACAGCCCTGTCACCAGATGAGCCAGCACTGGAGTTGACCTTGGAGGAGAGTGGCACTTGCACTGATGGATGCCTGAAAGTGTGCCAAGTGATGTCAGAGTAGTAATTACTATGTGGTGTGAGTTAATGTCAGGCTTGCTAAGAGAGGGAGACCTGGGCAGGATCCCAGCAGACAGGTTAGCAGTGGCAGCAGTAAAGAGGAAAAATTGAAGAGCTTAGCATTGCTAGGCACATAGAGAGTTAGAGCACTGGCATACTTTCAGTGGCAAGACAAAGCGCTTAAGACAGTGCCTTGGCATAGGATAGACAAAGGTATAAGCTAAACTGAGCTTTGAAGCCCAAAGTATAAGAGATGAAGTGTGAAAGTAACTTGTTATTTGCAGTGTATAAGTACAGCATACATAATAAGTGGTAAGCAAAGTTACCATTGGTAACCAAGGGTCACCAAAGTGGTGAACTTGGTAAGTAAATACTATTCAACAATCTTTTATATAGGAAAATGTCAAACAATCCTTGATGATGCATAGCAGCACCAATCAAGCTGTCTGTCATGTCAAAATATGAAGAAGTAAGTATAAAATCACAAAACTGTCAGCATCATCAAATAGTGACAATTATGCCAGAGTGCTGCAGCAATGTCAGTAAATCCTCAGCGTTTAAGAAACTAAGGTAAAATAAAATAGAAAAATAATAGCATAATACATAAAAAGCTTGTTCTAGGATGTGAACTCTAGCCCTTGAGGCAGGCACTAAGTAGACCATAGTGTGTGCTAACCACTAGTCTACAAGCCTGCACCAGAGAATGTATCAGTACTCCTTTGAACACAACCAGGGACTTACCAGCACCTCCCTCCTGGGCCTGGAGAAGGATTTTTAGTCCAGCAACAGATGAGATGCATGCTTCTGTTACTGGGTACTAACAAGTTCACATGTCTGTTGTTTAAAAATGCAAATACACACCCCAATGTCAACCATTCTAAGATAGAAGAACCTCAGACCCTCCTTTCAAACATACAAACACCACCCCTAAATTCTAAGCTGTGCTCTCCCACACTTGTTAAGCCCCATCTGTGTGGTCCACTTGCTTTAGAATGCTAGATGCCCTGGCAGTGGTGGCCTCAACTCCCTCAGCAAACTCACTGTACCTCAACATAGAAATTAAGACCTTGGACATGCAACAAACCTGCAGAGTCACTGCCCTTCTGGATAGTAGAGTGATGAGGCTGTTTCTGGACATAGAATTTGTGAAGCACCATGGATTGACTATACAGCCGCTCTCCAAACTCATTCTAGTGTTTGATATTGATGGAGCATTCAATAACGCAGGTGCTATTGGCTTTGTTGTAGATTTAGTCCTCCACTATCAGATCACGCTGAATGCGCAGTCTTTGCAGTCATCAGCCTAGGTAAGCAGGATATGATCCTTGGCTTCAGCTGGCTCTAGATGCACAACTCTGAAGTAGACTGGGCCTGAGGCAAGGTAGTCATGAGCTGGTGCTCTTAAAGGTGCTCTATCTGTGCAACCAAAGTCAAGGAAGAGTGCCAGGCCAGAGCTTGGAAGCGTGCACCCATCAGAGCTTGCAGTGCAGGCCATCTCCTCTTCGCTGACCTCAACCTTTTGGACTCCCCACCCCTAGCATTTTCCCATAGAGAGGCCTTCTATGAGGATGACCAGGGCAGCAGCCGGGCCCCAGAAAAACTGGAAGGGGAGTTCTATGGCATCCACCACCTAGAATCTTTGGATGAGGCAATAGAAGTTGGAGACTGTATCTATGTAACCTGTTACAACCCACTACTGACCTCTGGCACTCAACTCTAGTCTTGAGACTCCAACCTCCCCAAACTAGCCCTCACAATGTCCTGGGCCTGAACCATTACCCAACCAACCACCTTGGCAGTCCTTGGCCATCACTGCCCATCACCGCTACTAGCCACTACCACTTCCAGCACCCCTTGGCCATCACTGCCTGCAGCCATCACATCAGCACTGGCCTCAACTATCCCTGGCACTTTTCTGAGCTGCAGCTGCCACATCAGTGCCTATTTTGACAATCCCTGGCACTTCCTATGGCCCATGCCAAAACCTCCTCTGGCTACCACTGAGATGCCCATCATGCATTACAACCATGCATTACCACCAGTCCAACTTCTGCATGCCATGCTCCATTCCCACTTGCTTCCTCACCTCATTGTCATTCTATGCCTCCATGCTCTCAAAGCAAGGCCTTCCTTTGGGAGCTTCCTTTGTGCCACACAACATGCATCAACCACTGCTGCTGCCTTGCACAATCTCCAGGCTCCATCTTGAACTCTAGCACCATGACTTGTTACTGGGGCCTGGACCTGGGTTCTGGGCCCTACTTACCATCCAGTCTATAAGCTGTAGAGTAGCATTGAGTACTCTAGTCTTAATATTGCCATACCTTTTGTCTCCAGTTTTGTGTTTTGTTCTCATTTTCTAGTCTTATGTGTCCTGGTTTATCTTTTGACTTGTCTCATTTTTGCTTTGTATTTGCCTCATATCATCTTGTTTCTCTTGTTTCTACTCATCTTGTATCTCTCAATTTAATCCCTGCTTCCTCTCTCTCTCTATGCTTCAAGCCTCTAAGTCTCTTGCTCTCTTCTCTCTTTCTCTTTTTTTTCACTTCAGTCTCAACTTGTTCCGTTTCTCCATCTTGACTCTTTCTCCTTTTGGCTTGGTTAAATCTCTGTGCCCCCTATTTCTGATTCCGAGACTTGCCAAGTCTCTTTGCTTGCTCCAGCTACTCAATTGTCAACCTCAAGACTCACTCTTGCATCAGTGCTTGTCTTCCATCCTACCCTCACACTCCTAGGACTCACACTCACCCTAGCGCTCATCTTTCAACCCCCTCCTTTATCCCCAGCACTTGCACTCTCACTCTGGCATGACTGACAATCTCTCGCTTGCCCACTACTTGCTTTCCTAGTCTCATCCTTGGTCTTGCATACCCTGTGCTCTTGACAGTATCACTGCATTTGTAGGCATTATGTGCACTATGTAAGGATTTGCTCAGTGGACTGAGCCCTTATGGTTAGCAGAACCTGACATAACCACTCTGCATCCATCACCATCCATTGAGGAGATCTGAACCAGTCAGATCACATTTCGATAGTTGGCTCAGGCATTTGCCACCAACTCCCCACTCCAGACATTCTAAGATGTGGTGCCTCAGTACCTCCGCAACTTCCAGAATGTGTTCTCTAAGGCCTCCTTTGAGTCACTTCCAGAGTGCAAGCATTTGGACCATGCAATTGAATTGATGCCAAACTCCAAGCCCTCATGCTGTAAGGTCTACTCATTAGCACCTAAGGAACAGGATGAGCTTGACGCTTTCCTTCAGAAGAACCTGGACTCTGGTTGCATAAGCCCCTCCAAGTCATCAATGGCTTCTCTCATCTTCTTCATTAACAAGGAGGACAGCTCTCTTTGACTGGTTCAAGACTACCAGGTTTTCAATGCCATGACAATGAAGAATTGCTACCCCCTCCTCCTCATTTCTAGACTCATCAATAGCCTCTAGGGGGCATGGTACTTCACAAAAATAGATGTTTGGTGATGTTACAACAATGTGTGCTTTCATGAGGCAGATGAGTGGAAGGCTGCCTTTTGGACCAACTGGAGACTGGACCTCTTGTTATGTTCTTTGAGCTCACCAATAGCCTGGCCACTTTGGAAACAATGATGACTGACATCTTCCAAGACCTTGTCACAGAAGGCATAGTGTGCATATACCTTGACAACATCCTCATCTACACCAAAACACTTGAGGAGCACTGCTGGATCACACACATTGTCTTGGAACACTTCTGCCAGCACCAGCTCTATCTCAAGCTGAAGAAGTGCAAGTTTGAGCAGATTTGAATTAAGTATCTTGGGCTGATCATTTTGCATGAAGCCACTAAGATGGACCCAGTGAAGGTGGCAGGTGTGGTGGAGTGGTTGGAGCTCAAGGACAAGAAGGAGGTGCAGGCCTTTCTAGGCTTCACCAATTTCTACTGAAGGTTTATCCAGGACTTCTCCCATCATGCCTGCCCTCTATGTGACCTCACTGCAAAGGACACTGCCTGGAGCTGGGGGTACTTGAAGCAGATTGCCCTTGATGCTCTCAAGCATACAGTCACCTCCAGGCCTGTCTTCTTCATCTCAGATGACAACTCCCTCTTCTGCATGGAAGACAACAGCTTCTCCAACTTTGCCACCAGAGCTGTTTTATTGCAACAGTTTCAGGATGATGGGAAGTGGCAGCCAGTGGCCTTCTCTTTTATGTGGTAGAGTGCAACTATGAGATCCACAACAAGGAAATGTTGGCCATCATCTGGGCCTTTGAGGAATGACATCACTTCCTGGAAGATGCATGGCACAAATTTGAGGTTTGAACAGATCACAAGAACCTTGAGTACTTCTGAACAGCCAAGAAGCTCAACTGTTTACAGGCTTAGTGGTCCCTTTACTTGACCAACTTTGACTTTTTGCTGCACCACAAGCTGGGCCAGAGTATGGAAAAACTCAACACCCTGTCTTAGAGAGCAGACCATGGTACCCTCCACTGGAGAATTGTTGAGTAGCAGCACTATGACTTCCACATTTCTGGACATCCTGGCCAATGAAAGACATTGGAGCTACATAGTTCTGGAACCACTAGTGGCTCCAAATGTCCCAGTATATTGAATTCTACACCAGTATGTGAGATCTTTGCCTCTAAACTAAGCCTCAATGCCACCTCTCCACCAGACAACTCCATCCACTACCAGTTCCCATGGAACAATGGAGTGTAGCCTCAGTGGACTTCATCAGGTTTACTTAGATGCCTCCTGTAAGGGTGACTTCTGAAGGCTGTGGCTCAGTCACACAGCTTGCAGAGGGAAATCCAAAGTATATTAAAAGTATGTTACAAATAGCTAGTAAGGTACTAACCTGGTAGAGGGAAATCCAAAGAAAACAAGTCTAAGGAGTCACTCTGCCAGACAACAGAAAATAGTCGACAGTAGGTCACATGACTGGTCACATGTCACATGTCATGTCACATGTCACAATGTGTGACAATTCTGATGGGATGGTCACAGGCTACAATCACATTACAGAAATGGTCACATGATCCGAGCACATGCAGAAGTTATGCACATGCCACATGACCGCAAAATTGTATGCCAACGATTTTGCCAGTAGTGGCTAGGAGTCCATCCAGCCAAAGAGCAATGTCCAATAAGGAAGTAGTTCCCCATGGTCTGACCAATGAGGAACTTGACAAGTTGAGAAGAAAGGCAAAGGAAATGAGTGAAAGTGAAGCATGGCTGAGGGAAAAAGGATGTAAAAGGGAGGTTCCCTGACACCTCCAACATCACCATCACCTACCCATCAAAGAAGCTCTTGCACTGTCAACTAGGACCTTTTATGGTGGAACAACAGATAGGCCCACTAGCCTACCAATTCCAGCTCCCAGCTGAAATGTGCCAGCTTCATCTAGTATTCAATGTAGTCAAGCTAACACCAGCCTCAGAGAATCCTATTCTGGGGCAATGCCTAGCACCCCTCTATTCCCAGTGGTTATCAATGATAACAAGCAAGGAGTATTAGGTGGAGGAGATTTTAAATAGTTATCTATTCCAATAGTGAATACAGTACAAGGTGAAGTGAAAAG
This sequence comes from Termitomyces sp. T69sscA, assembly GCA_017657225.1. NCBI lineage: Eukaryota > Fungi > Basidiomycota > Agaricomycetes > Agaricales > Lyophyllaceae > Termitomyces > Termitomyces sp. T69sscA. The sequence goes on along the minus strand of JAGGAQ010000181.1, from coordinate 15,401 downwards.
GTTACAGAATAGAAGATATCTCCTAGGAACCACAGGAGAATGTGCATGTGCTGAGATTTGTCAGAGAGTTCCACTGGAGACATCCAGATGTGCCCAATCTACTCCATGTTGCTAGTGGACCAGGCAATCTAAAACTTCTTCTACTCTGCACATTGAGACGCTGCATCCTAGAGGAAGATTGATGTTAAGGAACTTTCATTTTTGGTCTACACTGACTTCTCCTTGAGCCACTTCCTCATGCTCCTCCAGCCCACCTCTTGCACCACTCCCCAGAACCTCTGGGGCTTGCTCTATGTCATGACCTGCTATCGACCTCCAGGACTCAGCCCCGGCCCCAGGACTCCAACCCCCCAAAAAACCACCCCCACGACCACCCTGGGCCTGGACCGCTACCCGGCCAACTCCCTTGGCAACCCCTGGCCATCACCGCCCATCATCGCCCATCACTGCCACAGCCACCACCACTTGTGGCATCCCCCGGCCATCACTGCTGTGACTGCCACATCAGCGCCGGTCTCAGCTATCACACCACTCATAGCCACCACATCAGCGCCAGCACCACCTGTCACCCCCGGCCCGCGCTGAGACCCCCATTATGCATCACAATCACACATCACTGCCGCCCAACCTCTGCACACCACGCCCCGCTCCCGCTCCCTCCTCACCACCCCACCACCACGTGTCTCTGCGTTTCCAGTATGAGACCTCCACACCATGCGACATATCTCAATCTTGCCCTGCCCTGCACGGCCCCTGGGTCTCAGGACTTGCGCCAACCCCTGGCACTTGTCCTCCACCCTCCCCAGCACTCACCCCCCTCGCCGGTGCTACCGGCACTCTCCCACATACCACCCCCACCCCGCTTTGGTCTCCTACGCCTCGTGCTCCTCCCGGTGCTCTGCATCTGTGTACACGGTGATCACCATGTAAGGCATTCACCCAGTGGACTGAGCCCCCATGGTTAGCAGAACCTGACACTCTAGACCTTCCTTAGAAAGCCTCCAGAACTTCCCACACTTCCCTTTTTAAAGCATTATCCAAGGTCAAGATCAGCTCTGGTCATCTATATAGCTGTTTTCATGCCTCTGCTGCTCACTGATGCACTGCACCATGCAGTGGAGATCCTTAGACTTGTTCTCTTTGGATTCTCCTCTGCTAGGTGATTAGTTACCATTGTATTGTTGATTATCAATCTTAATATAACTTTGGATTTCCCTTTGCTAGTTGTGTGATTGAGCCACCACTCCACCCTTGGATCTGATGCTGTCACTCATTCCTACCACACTTACAGCATTCTGTCAATGTAATTTCTCTTGGACCTCATCTGTAATGAGGTCCTCCATTTTTACTTTGGAGCTTATTGATTGACACTCCAACAATTCCAAATCCACTTGCTCAACATGAGTATCATCAGGCAGACAACGCTGATCCAGCCCTTCCTTCCTTGCCAGAGTTCCTCAGAATTCTTGCTTGGCCATCATTGTTGCTGGTGAGTTCACTCATAAGCTGTCTATTGTAGCCATTTTGTTCTCAACGCCTTTTATTGTTGCCATTTTGCAACCTTCTACAGCTGCAGACAAACAAACATGACAAGAAAGAAACAACCAATTTTGGAAGGCTTGTATATCAGTAGATTCCATGGATTATTGTAGAAACATGTTATTTAAGGCCTAACAAGTTGATATTCATGAGCCAATTTCTAAGAATCATAGTTATAGAGATTTTGACCTCGAAAATTTGGCAGTCTCCACAAAAAATTCAGGAAAAATCCATAAAAATGCGGAATCAAGAGCTTTTGATTGTCTGATCATGAAACTGTAAAACATCGAGAAATTTCTGAGTGCCTTGCCCCACAAAAATCCAACAAAGTCAGACCTCAGTATCTTGTATTCTTACCAATGAAGCGTGGCCGGCCACCTAAACAAGCACGTAACATCTCAGGTCTTTGAAACCAAAAGCCTGCAATCAGCTCTCATGCTGTCAGCCCACTAGGTGATGCATCAAGAGATCAATCTCACGTGCTGAGCCCAGATGATGGCAGTGATGATGAATTGACTTGGGAGTCCAAGAAATTCTCTCTAGATGAAGAGATCATGGAGGATCTTGGGGAGAATAATGAAACAGAGGAGCTTGAAGATGAACAAGTCTGGAATAACAAGAAGCTTACCAAGAAGTTGATAGAGATAAGTTATGCATTGGATGATGATCTAAATGATGAAGATTGGCTTCCAAAAGAGCTCAGAAAAAAGAAGAGAAAGACAACAGATATATCAAATAATTCAGTCATGGCATACCCAACTCCTGATGTATGAAATTGAAGACTTAGAACAACCGTTGACATACAAAAAAGGTCCTGATGTCATGAGCAAGTCCAAGCAGACACAGGACCACTACTGAAAAGTTTGGAAGATACAATCCAATCTTGATGGCTTCTTTGTGCCAATGCAAATCAGCACGCTAAGCTCTGCAGAACCATTGACATGGCACCCATCACCAGATTTGCCTCAGATCACCATTCAACAAGAGAGTGTAGAGGCTGAGATCCCCCCAGCAGTGCGACAAGAGAGTGTAAAAGTAGAAATTCTTCCAGCAGCATCAGATCTGAGTGATAGCTTTGATCTATTAAATGAAAAAGATGGCTGGAAGGAAGAAATCAATGAGGTTGTTGCTGAAGGCACTAAGATTCAAAGCTGGAAGGAGTTGCACAAGCAGATAAACACTGACCTCAAGAAAAACCAAAAGTCTCTCTCCCTGTCCCAAATTCATCAGCTGTTGGCACTTCATGGATTTGCAACGTTACAAGGTATTGGGGTTGGGTTAAATACAGGTACAAAGAAGTCCTCAAGAAAACATTTGCCAAGGCCAAAAAAGCTGCAGAGAAGTATCTCAATGCATGTCTAACTGATGTCATTCAGCGCTTTATCAACCAATCTTGGCGGTTCATGAGTGCTTATTGCAAGGGTATCACTGGCAAAGCAGCTGCATGGGCTGTCAGAAAGGGGAAACAGCATTGCCAGGTTTTCCAGCACGCTATGATGTCTATTGAAGCTGTCCTTAACTAGATACAAGTAGTCTATACAGTCATAAAAATTGACCAAAATTTTGGCGGTCAAAAAATGTCATGGAAAAAACTTTGGAAGGGTGTTTTTTGACATATTTTGATCTTCTGAGTTCAGATCTGGCCTTGGTTTGGGCAAAAAAAATCCTATTATCGAGATATCAAAATTGTCATATTTGTTTGTCCGCAACTGTAGTCAGTTGCAATCATTGCAATGCTTCTTAGTAATCCTATACCATTGCAGATGGCCATCCATCTTTACTAAGACCACTCTCTCTGCCTTCAACAGTACTCCATTGACAACTACCTTGTTGTCTACAAAGTTGAGCTTGACTTTGTTCTTATGCATGAACAGCATACCTGTCATGACCCGCTACCAACCCCTGGGACTTAGGCCTGGCCCTGGGACTCCAAACTCCCCAAAGCCACCCCCACAATCCTCCTAGGCCCGGAGCGCTACCTGAGCAACCACCTCGGCAACCCCTGGCCATTACTACTCATCACTGCTACTAGCCACCGCACCACTGGCATCCTCCCAGCCATCACCACTCATGACCACCACATCAGCACTGACCCTGGCTATTGCCGGCACTTCCCCAACTGCAGCTGTCACATCAGTGCCGGCGCTGGCAGTGCCTAGTGCCCCCCTGGCCCATTTCAAGACTCCCATCATGTATCATGATTACGCATCACCTCAGACCTGACCCCCACATGCCACGCTCTGCCTCCACTCACCTCCTCACCACTGTGCCACTACATGTCTCTGCGCTTCCAAAGCAAGACCTCCTGCACTGTGTGACATGTCTCAACCTCCACCGCTGCTTTGCGCAATCCCTAGGTCCCATCCTGAGCACTGGGACCCAGGCCTGAGCCCTGGGACTTACCTACCACTTGGTATATAAGTTGTAGAGTAGTCAGTAGCACTCCAGTCTTGATATTACTGCACCTCTCATATTGTTTTGTTGTGTTTTGTCTCTGTCTTGTAGTCTCATGTGTTCCGGTCTCTAACTTTCAACTCTGCTTCAATTCTTATCATACTCATCTCGTATCTGCTCCTATTTGTCGCCTCTACTCACCTCATACTCTAATTCCATTTCTGCTTTACTCTTCATCTCTCTGCCAACCTCTAAGTTCCCTTGTCTCTTCTGTCTCTGGCCTCAAGTCTCAACTTGTTCTGTTTCCACTTCCCTTATCTTATCTTGACTCTTTCCCCTTTTGGCTCGCTTAATCTCCACTCCTCCCACTTCCATCCCTGAGACTCGCTAAGTCCCTGCGCTCGCCACTCCCAGTTTGTTGATCCCCCCCCATCCCGGCATTACTGGTGACCTCCCACCCACTTCTTCTATCCTGCTTCAGTCTCATGCCCCTACCAGTAGTCTGTGTCTATGGACACAGTGCTCACCATGTAAGGTACTTGCCCAGTGGACTGAGCCTCCATGGTCAGCGGAACCTGACAATACCAATTATCATGTTATAGCAGTCAAAGCTTGCTATATCCACATATTCCTTTGTCAGCTGCCCTGACCTTTTCATCTTCACTTCTGTGACAAATTGTACAACAGCATGACTCTCCACAGCTCTCAATTGGAGCATCAATGGCTCTGTCAATTCATGAACATGTATAGTGTTTACATGAGCAAACTGAGGTGTAATGCCCATGGTGATACTCCCAGAGTTCCACAACATCCATGCTAGATGTCCATTGATGTCAATGTATGTTATCAAGCACTCCTTTTCTTCAGGATTGTATTTTTGTTGCTGCATCTTCTCTGCTGCTTTCTGCAGAGTTACATGCCTCATATGTACATGTTTGTCCTCAGAGTATTCCAGGAGAGCAAACATATGCTCCTCCTCCTTGTTTCTGACATAGCAGTTGTTGTTGCACACCTCCATCTTACCCTTTGAACACTACTCTTTGATCATCAGTTAACAACTCACCATATTCTTGCATGTTTTGATTGTGGATGTGCTGATAGTTCACATGCTCATTCCAGTTATCCACTAAATGGATGCCTCACATGATGTGTTGCAAGCTCACTGTTTCATCTGGCATAAAAAGTTTCAACTTCCTCCTTGATGGTAACTTACTTGCATGATGTTTTCACTTCTTGCAGTTGTGCTGCTTTCTCAAAGTCTGCCTGCATGGTCATTACTGTTTCAACCTCTGATAGTGCCTTCCTAGGCACTACACTAGTGGTGCATTGAAAGTTTGCAGCATTCTGCCATCATAAAAAGTCCTGTTGGAACTTGTCTGCTTGCCCTGCTTTCCATTGCATTTGCAATGCTAGATGCCCATCAACGTGTAATTGCATTGTAGTCCACTGACTCAGCTGGTGTGACTGTTGATGTTGCTGTTCCTCAAGCAGTCTTACACTTTGAGTATGGAATGATAATCAACAATACAATGGTAACTAATCACCTAGCAGAGGGAAATCTAAAGAGAACAAGTCTAAGGATCCTCACTGCTTGGTGCAGTGCATCAGCAGGTGGTAGAGGCATGAGAACAACTGTATAGGTGACTGGGGCTAACCTTCACCTTGAATAATGCTTGAATGGAAAGTGCAGAAAGTTCTGGAGGTTTTCCAAAAAGAAAATGACCTCTGGAGATAAGTCTAGACTGAGCCCCAGGGGTCTGGAGCAAGCTCCAGGGGTCTCAGAGAGTGGCACAGGAGGTGAACTGGAACATAGGGAAGTGCCTCAAGGGGAAGTTAGTGTTGACCAAAAATAGAAGTCCCCTGACAATTATGTTCTGCCAGCTACTATGCTAATCTCCTCAGCCCTCCATGCAGTATCTGGCCCTCTACCACCCTGCCCCACCCACATGCATGACTCTGTCCCACCCACATGCATTACTAAGCCCCATCCAGGCATGACGTGCTGTGTTTGTAGTAATTGGTATTGCTATTACATACTGTAGATATCTGTACAAATTTTAGTTAAAACTCAATTTTTTTTGTTTTTTTTATCTGTGTCTTAGATTCAAGAATAAGTCTCATTGTCTACAATTCTCATGTAAGTACCAAAGTTGTCACCTTCAACTTTTTCGAGCACTCTAACTCGTTGACAACTCTCGAACACATCATGTGACCGGTCCGGACCAGTGAACAAGTCTTGTTGATTGTCCGGACCGGTCACATAATGTGTTTGGGTGGGAACTTAATGTCGAAAAAGTTCGCACACATGCACGTGATGTGTCCGGGGGGTGAGCAAGGGGACTTGGCTCTGGGCGCACCATTCACTTGTCGTTTTTCGTTGACGTGTACTATGGCTGTCGAACACTCATAGATGGACAATCATGCTATGCATCGGATCACTGTATGTGCATGGCCCGACTTTGCAAAGAAAAAAATAACTCAAGTGTGTACTGCCACATGGCTGTGGAAAGTGACGACGGGCTTAATGCTGTGATGATGCAATGCTGTGATGATGGGCTAAATGCTGTGATGATGGGCTGAATGCTGTGATGATGGGCTGAATGCTGTGATGGTGGGCTAAATGCTGTGATGGTGGGCTAAATGCCGGTGAAACATTGTGGTTTAAAAGCATGTTGCTCTTTTGTTCTTGGACCACGATTGGAAAAAGCTCGACATTACTGACGCTCAGCGTGACTGATCCAGTTCCTCATTTTTACACCAATCTTGATACATCTGGTATCAGGTGAAGAGTGCCATCTTGTGCCCAAGAATTGTATTTACTCACTTTCACAGATGATATGGCACGCACACCGAGCTGAGAGCTCAGAGACGCATTCTATGACAATCCCCATCACCGCCTTTATCCGTTCTCGTCTCGAGCATCGACGGATTTCTACCCAAGCATATTGGAGCTGTCAATAACAACGGTGAGAGTCATGTTTTGTGGATTGCACAGACTGTTTACACTCTCAAGCCTGAAAAGGACTAGTCTACTGCACTGTACTCAGCAGCAATTGAACAACTACTCCATATATTTTCCATTATTGGTGAATGAGCACAGGAAGTGAAAATCGTGGCTAAGAAATGGCTTGTATCGCTGATTTCGTTGTTTCAGATAGGATGAGTCAACTGTGCATTCCTATGCAGCCCATGAAAGGGCATCTGGATATTATCAAGCTTCTCCTTGCACTGAGTACAAATTCAAATGCCAAAAGTAAGAGTTAGTCCTGATTGATTGGACATAACTAACATGTAGTCAAACCAGATATTCTTCAGAGATCAATTGGTGGAGCGTATTTCATGTGACAAAAACAAAGAGCATCAATGTGGTTAAGCTTTTGCTTAGTGTAAATGGATACAAGAGGTGAGAATGATGCTCTCTCAAATGCCTACAACATTAATGTTGTCAATTTAACAAGTCATTAGAATCCACAGCACAGGAGGAGCTATTGTTGATCATGCAGAATGCACATATTGATGCAAAATGTAAGACTTATTTGTGATACACTGCATCTGATAATTTGAACCACTGCTAAGATTGTTATTTTAGATTGTTATAACTGAAATGGACTCCATTTAAAAGTGAATGAAAGACATGAAAAAATTGCCAAGGTGATCACAACGTGGATTAACTTTTCAAAGTGTAAGTTTTTTCTGATAAAATACATATAAAGTTGAGAAGGGATTATAGATAACTATGAGCAAACTGTATTTCAAACATGGTTACACTGATTATGCTGCAGATATAAAGGCAAAAGTAAGAGTTGTCCTAACCAGCATATCAAACTAAAATGATGGGCTTTAGATGAATCTCAACAAACCACACTTTACTTGACAGCACTGAAAAACAATCAAGACATAATTAGGGCATTAAATCAGCATAGAACATGACAAGCAATTGATATATAACATCTCATCAAGTAAAAAAGTAATAACTTTTACCTGACAAGGTGTTTCATACATCAATCACTTTTTTGTGCTATGCTGAATTAATACCCTAATAATGTCTTGAATTTTTTCGATGTACCAATCCAGATGCAGTTTTCTGATGATTATATGAACTAGATGTAATGCCAGATATATAGCACAATACAAATCAATGCGGGAATGTATTTGGCTCAGAGCATTAACAAAAGCCATGAGATGGAACTTCACAGAGAAACTACAATCTCGTCTTTTTCTCCTCTACTTTATTTTTTCCGAGGTTCATGCCGATTAGTTGTCTGCTATTTTTGCCTGTGTCTATCAACTGTTTTCGACATTGAAATCTTCGCGATGCATGCAGGCCGGGAAGAAACAGCCATATGTGTCTATCTCTTCGCCGCGACCTGCGGTGCATCTCACGATGCTGATAATACCTCATGTTACTACGATCCGCGGACAAAGATAACAATTCAAGAATCGCGGCTCATTGTCTGCCGCACGAGTAAGCAAGCATAAGAACATCTCGGAAACTGTCAATTCTCCGAGGACAGAGGAGCGGCAGAACCCGTCATACATGGGTATTCCATGCCCGTTTGTCATTTTTCGTTTGCTGCCAATTTGCACAGCAATCGCTGACCTGTGTCTTTCTTCCTCAACATATCAATCATCTACGGCAGCTCTCTTGAGGGACCTCGACAGAATCCTCTCACTAAATCCTCTCACTAGGCAGACCAGCAACTCTATTCTCATTCCTTACACTACACTAAGACTAAGACTAGAAGTAATGCACATATACTTAACTTAAAAACACTGAACACTGAACACAATGCAATGCAATGCAATGGATGGATGGATGGATGGACGACGGCAAGTCAGTCGATGAGTAATGCAACATCTCAAACTTCTATACACACACATCACCTCAAATTTTCCGAAGCCTCAAACGGGTCCCTAAACCGCTGCTGCGTAGAATGCGAATTCAAACTCGACGCGCCCTCACCACCTTCGAGCCCGTCCCACGCAGTCCGATACGACGACCCGGTCAGCTGCCCCTGGCCCTGCGCGTACCCGCGCCCCTGCCCCTGCCCAATCCCAAATTCTCCCGCTCCCTGCCCCCGCCCCTGCCCGTCCGCGTCAGCGACCCCGACCCGCGACGGCTCCGACACACGCACAAGCGTATCCCCCGACGATCCCAGCGTCTCCGTGCTCGCCCCGCCCCGCTCATCCTGATACGTCCGCAGGTACCCGTACCCGCCTCCGTACGCACCCCCACCCTCGCCCCCGTACCCTAGTCCACCTCCACTCCGCGCTCCGAGCCCTGCAACCTCCCGCCCCATTCCGGCATGCTGCATCGGCGGGCCGCCCAGCGCCGCGTCTGCATCCGCGTCCCAGCCGAGCTCGCCGTCGTCTGGCCGGTAGCGCGCGCCGGTGCCCGGCTGTGGCTCCTGGTGCGTGAACGTTCGTGGATATGTCGCTGTTAGCGGGATATCGTCTGCCGATGCGGACGCTGGGGACGAGGAGGGGGAGGAGGAGGAGGACGCTGCGCGCGCGAGTTTCGCTTGTCTGTTCGAGGCAGGTGTGAGTGTGTAAGGTAGGATTGATTTTTGGTTAGGAGGGGACGAACCTGGCTTTGCGGCGGTCGTATATGACGCCGGGTTTTGCTTTGTTCATCATGTGGTAGATGTACCACATGGCAAGGAAGGTGATGAGGATTGTGATGGCGAGGACGACGTCAGTGATGATGCGGCTTTTGGTGTCAGTACCAGCCGTAGATGGGGTCGTTGCTGGGGTTGTAGAGTTGTTAGAGTCGGGTGTTGTCGAATCTGGTAAACGTAAACGTAAATAACACGCAAACGAAAGAGAGAAAAGAAAAAAAAGAACACAAACTCACTTCCCCCTGACTGTTCTAATAGCACACCGAGATACACCGTTATGAACTGCTTGGGCATGGACAGGATTGCAGCGAGGGAGAAGACAAATATACCCATGCCGCAGGTTGAGAACACGGCAGTGGTGACTTTTGGTGGAGCGTCAGTTGCCTATCGGGTACTTTGGAAAGAACGGTGTATGTACAGTGACCCGGGATGGCACTCAGCCGCGCCACGAGCGCAATCTTGAATCCGCCCTCCCTAACGATCTTGGCGAGACACGCGTAGGTGAGATTCTTCTGTTCCAGCTTTTCTCCGCGCGCGCGGCAGCAGTACCTGAACGCGCTGCATAGGAAGGTTTTGTTTTGTTTGCAAGAAAGTTGGTAGAAACACGTACTAAAAGTTGCCAACTTCTCCCAAGAATGTGCCTGCAGCGACAATGCCGAAGCCAACCCACATGCCCCAGACGATCCCGCAGAGCATAGCGACGATTTCGTGGCCAAAGAGCGGCGGGAAGGAAATGACGAAGAGGATGCCGATGGGGACGAGCCAGCCGAACTTGAGATCGTGCAGCCATTTCGTGGGTTCCCTCAGCCAGGACACGATTTGTTTGTGGTAGAGAGTGATCAGCGCCGTCAGCACGAGGATAATCACCAGCGCGACATAGTACCAGAGCCACTCCTTCCGAATCCAAAACCTCCAGCTGCTGAGCTTTTTCCAGTCAAAGGCGCCGGTCTCGAGTTCGCGAGCCTCGCTCGGCGTTGGGCTCGGTGTGCGCGCGATAATGCGGGCGTCGTCGGCGGATTTTGTGTTGAAGGACGGTGGGTACTGGTATGGCAGCGGATCTGGACGAGACATGGGAAAGGTTGTTCTCACATGCTTTGGCTTGTTTTGTGCCAGCCACATCTGCTGTGCACGGCTTTCCGGCACTCAACTGGATCCTTTGTTGTGCGTCATTATCGCCACTCGCCTAAGTCGGTAACTACAGGGTCGTCGATGAACAAGGTATGTATGTTGTGGCCAACCATACACATGCAGGGCCCAGGCCCGGTCGCCAACTGGATGCCCCGTCCAGCCCAAATGATAAGTACTTCGCGAAACATCTCGTCAGCTTGGCCATTTGCGTCAATGTCCAAAACAAAGATGGGTCTTGGGGTAACTGACTCATCCTAGGAGTAGTCAACAGCTCCGAGTCAAACACATCAAACAATCTGTGGTGTGGTGATCATCTTCTGACATTTCACAATGAGGTGTGGTGATTATCTTCTAACATTTCAATTTGTGGTGTTGTAATCATTCTGACATTTCACAATTAGTTTCATCTAATTTAGCATCCAGATTTCTCCAGTTGATCCAGTTGTTGCATTTCGTAATGGATCCGAATCTTTGGACTGTTGTTGGACTGTTGAATTTATTCAATCAATCATGGGGAGCCGAAGGGAAGAAGCACTGATCTCCATTCTCAATATCATCGTTTTCTTCACATGGTCCAATTCCAACCTGGTTCCCATTCCCAACTGTCGTCCTATCTTGTTGTACTCGTGGCTTAATCCATCCAATGCGCTCACGCTCACACTCGCTTCTCTGTCTTGCCTGGACTGGAATTTGTTCAATAATCCCAAGCATGATCATCCTGCTCTGGCTGTCTACAAATCGAACCTTAAATTTTCTCGCCCGGCGCATTCCGATAGGATGTTGGTCTTCATGTCCCCGTTCAGCCTAGATATACTGTGCGAAGCGTCTAGGTTGATTATCTGCATCGAGGCCCATAATAAAGAGGATGGTCTTTGCTTGCTTGCTCTGAGGAAAATTGAGTCCGAGCCATTCTTGCAAAACGTTTAGATTGCTTATCATTTCTAAATTCGGTCTTAAAGACTCAATCCTTTACAGCAATTGTATCTTTCAGTTCGATGACAGATGCCGATGTGCAGCAGGCAGCACAGATAGGTCAGTCAGAAAAACTATTTGACACTTTTTTGGCCATTACATTTCACATCAATTTTCTCTTTTGGCGATTCCGTCTTAGCATACACCTCCTCTGCGGCATTGAGTCCATTTATGTTTGGTGATGCTTAGTGTGATGCAGAGTCATGATTTCTGCAGAAATCAGAGGTCCCAGAATCTATTCAACGACCATTTCTTCGGAAGCAAAGAGCGAGTCGGTGCTGGCTGTGTCACGTCGGATCAATGGTTTGTCGCTGTCATGCACTCGAAGAACGTGCCTGACTAGTCTTTGAATATCAAACTTGAATGTGACGAAATATCATGGTAGTATTCAGCTAGTCTATATCAGCGTCCGTGTGCTGACCCTCACCCAATGTTCAATTCAGAAAGAAAGAAGAAGCGATCCTTCGGTGAATGGTGGCTGATTGAATGACAGAAAGACATTGACAAGAATTTCCGATCATATCTGAAAAGAATACACTTGAAAGGCCACCACGAGAAATTCCTCATCTCCATCAACCTGACCGGTACATCTTGATTGGGCAGCCTTAGCTTTGCCGTGACATGTAGGTATGGAAGTCAGCCTTACGGAGACAAGACGATTTGAGTCGGGCCCCCAAAATTTTTTGAATGACAAACTAGTTAGGCATAATACATATAAATGGTTCGTTGTGCTTGATTCCCTCTTGATAGTGGTACTCTCGGAACGAGCCCATTTCTTGTTACGCGCCTACGCCATGAGAATGCTGTCTGGTGTTGTTGGTCCAGTGACTGCTGCAATCATCAGTATCACTCTGGCTGTACTCGGGCTGTGTGCTCGACGCAAATCTAATTATGGCCGTACGTTACCCCCGGGCCCGATTGGACTTCCGCTTATAGGAAACCTCCTACAAGTACCCAGAAAGGTACGCTCCGTGTTCTCACTTGTGTTGTAACGGGGTCACAATTGAACACCACAGCATATTGCAACCTATTTCAGGACCCTCCTCGAACAGTATGGGGGTATTGTATCATTGAACTTGACAGGCTTTGTAAGATCTCGTTTCTCCGTGTAAGCTAATCATTGTCTTCACTGAACCATCCTGGTAGACCGTGATATTAATTGGGAATATGGAGGTGGCAAAGACCCTGCTCGAAAAGCACTCGGCCAAAAATTCTTCGCGACCAGACCTCTACTATATCGTCGGTCCTTGTTCTTTGAATTTCTCCTAGCTCCTGATGTATCCTAATTCAGCGCAATCACATTAATCCTTCGAACGATATGTGGGGTCTAGGTAACGAACATCTGATAGGCCGCAAACTTACAAACCACGTTATGTCCATCGTACGAGCTGGGAAGACAGAACTGCTTCAAGAATTTGAAGCTGTGCTAAATGTACAGCATTTACTACAGGACGGCGGGAAAAACTGGTTGCACTACATCGAAAGGTAGTTTCTTCTTCCTGTAGTAAGATTTACAAACTTCATTGACTTCTCAGAGTCGCATCAAGTACCGTACTTACAGCGGCATTTGGTCTTCATTGTCCCACAGGGCACGAACCTGAACTTCGGGAAATTCTTTGTGTGAGTAGATTGTAGCCTTCCCTGTAAACGGTCGCAATTATAACTTGTTAGCAGACCCTCGCTGAGATAGCCAACCTCGCATCTCCTACTGCCAGTATCACCAACTTCTTCCCCTTCCTGGACTTATTACCTGGTCCGATGCCATGGAGAAGCCGTGCACGATCCTATCAGAAACGATTGGATGCACTCTATGTAAAGCTTATCGATCATGCTGTGAGGTGTAATGCTGCTGGCATGGATACGTAAGTCCTTTCCCTCTTTCTCTGGTCAATTTGGGAAAGATACTTTCAGATGGGCTTCCACATTTGTAAATGACGAAAAACCCGAGAAAGATCAGCGTCGCCTGATGAGACAGTTTGCTGGGGTGAGCAATACCTGCTTCATCAAAACATTTCTGTCATCGTAACTAACATAAACACAGGCCGCTATCGAAACGGTACTTTTTAGACATTTCTTGGTGCTCTTGTTCCTGATTTAATGCCAGACTAAAACATCCCTCGAGACCTTTGTCCTTGCTTGCATCCGTTATCCTGATTGGATCGTCACAGCACAGAGAGAGATCGACAGTGTCGTAGGGCCTGATCGCTTGCCATCCTTCAAGGATCGACCCCTCCTTCCCTATATAGAGGCAATTGTTCGAGGTGTGTCCTACAATTTGATGACTTTGGTATCTTGAGCATAATCTTACATCTCTGCAGAGACTATCCGCTGGCGCCCTGCAGGCATGTTTAATACGTCTCAAAACTGCATGTTAAGAATGACTTCCAAGTGTAGCTCGGCTTGGGGTCCCTCATCTATCAACTGTAGAGGACACGATTGAGTATAATGGTCACGAGTATTATATTCCGAAGGGTAGCCTCATTTTTGCACTTCCCTGGTAAGAAGGTTACTCATCAATCGCTCGCGAGTGACATCAAATGAGCTAACATCATCAGGGCAATTGAACATGACCAGTCAAAGTTTGAGGACCAAGATCGATTCCTGCCTGAACGGTATCTCGACTCTGAAAGTAAGCTGAAGCCGAATTATGAGACAAGCTCCTTTGGCTTTGGTCGCCGTGGTTAGCATCCCAATCTCTTTCCAAGTCAACACTAGTGTCTTAATTGCCTTGCAGTTTGTCCAGGTATTCCGTTCGCCGAGCGATCTCTATGGATAGATATCGTCACGATTCTCTGGACATTTAATATCCGTGCTACCACTGAGGTCGATCCTCATACTGGTTTGGCCTTCGAATACGACGACAGTGATGCGGCATTCTGCGGAGATGTGAGTGATCCATCCATGTCCTTGTTCGACATTCATTATTGATCTCTTGCTGTATCTAGCTTATTAACTCACCCTTCAGATTCCCGGTCATCTTCGAGCCTCGCTCTCCGGAGCGAGTGTCTGTAGCCAAGAGGGAGTGGGCAGAGTTTGAGAAGAATATACCAGTGCTTATGCGGGGAAATCCATGACATTCTTGATACGGTCCTCTGATCTTTGATTGATACGGCATTTTTCAGCAGATTTCATACGCTGTTGACCCACTATTCATACCTGTACTCCTGATTTTCTTCTGGTTTCTTTCAAAAAAGTACGCACGCAACACGTTCAGTGGCTTCAGGTCTACTTCATTGATTCGCTTTACTGTCATGTCAGGAAGTGAGATTTCTTGCCATTTTTATCCTGTTGCTCTATCCTTAGGTCGTATAAAATTAAAACTTTTAGGCCACAATGAATACCTCTTGAGCTAGTATGTAGTAAATCTTTCAGGAAAATATGTAATGAACTTGGCTTCTGGGGCAACTGCCTAAGCACCAAGCCCGAAAACACCATACACTGCTGAGGCCGGAATGTGTTTCCCTTGGAAAAAGTGACAAAGAAAGCTGTCATGCTACTTCCATGTCATTTTTTGATGGGAAATACATAAGCAACTTCTTGTAGTAAAAGTAAGGAAATTATATACATTGATCCAAACCGTTTCCTGCAACAAAATGATATTTCTCTATGACTCTCTAGCCATCAGAAACAACATGGAAATTTTTCTAATATTTCATTAGATATTTCTTTAGAAAAAATAAACTAAGTTTACTTTCAAAGTATGCATCAAAAGACAGAACCTTTTTCTTTCTAGGTTTTTTCTTCAATCAT
>JAGGAQ010000180.1:0-34077 GCA_017657225.1 Termitomyces sp. T69sscA | reverse complement strand
CTTGGATCAGTCAATCGACGGGTTGACTGGAAGGGCTCAACGGCCTTGATTGGAGGAAGGTAAGAATGATTGGACGGAGAGCTGACACACTGAAATTACAATTTCACGCGATACAAGGGTATTAATTACGATCTACTTTTCGTGATTAACACCGGGTCTGAGTTAGACACAAAACTATTAGACTGATTTCCGGGTTTCAGGAATAAGGAGGATGTTTGGAAACTTTTGTTTCCGTAGTGATTGTTTTGAGTTCTAAGATCCTCGTCACTTTTCATATCTATTCTACATCTCGTAACCATGTGGCTCTAGTAAAGATATTCAATATGGACTTATCCTTCCAGGGTCAATTTCACAGTCTAAAAATCCTATTTCATACATTGCGGAGTATGACTTTTATCTAGTTTACTATCATTAAAACATTGCAAAGCTCAAATTTGCCGCATCTTCCGTGTTTCCAGTTGCCAGCGACTCCAGAAAATCTCTACAGACATGCGGAAAATTTGGGGATCTCGATTTTACCTATTCACGTAATCTGTTTGATCAACTGTGCTGCTGGAAATTAAGACGG
Source organism: Termitomyces sp. T69sscA (assembly GCA_017657225.1). Classification (NCBI taxonomy): domain Eukaryota; kingdom Fungi; phylum Basidiomycota; class Agaricomycetes; order Agaricales; family Lyophyllaceae; genus Termitomyces; species Termitomyces sp. T69sscA. Next base: position 33,509 of record JAGGAQ010000180.1, on the reverse strand, counting down.
GATATCCAAAGAAAGGCTCCGTAAATAACGCAGACCTGGAGAGACCTGTGAGCCATATAGATATGACATCTTCAAACGGTTGTTATCCGAAATGAGACGGACGGTGGAGGATGGGATCAAGCGCTTTAACAAACCTTACATTGGCTCAGAACATCTGTAGAACAATACAGTTATTAGATCCTCAGTGTCTCGCAGGTATGCAGACGGCTGTATCTACACCTGTAGAACAATTATCAGATCTACGTGATCTAATAAGTGCCGGGTAACAAAAGAGTAAAGTAGCTGCTCACCCTCAGTGTCTCGCAGGTATGCAGACGGCTGAGGGTGATAATCAATCTACCAATAGGTAATAGTACGAAAATAAAGTTTGATGCAAAGACTGGCAAATAATATGTACACGCTGTGGCGCCGAAAGAGATAGACCATAAAAGGAAACCCCGCCTAACGAAAAGGGAATAGGGCACGGTGCAGCATAGTCCCAACTCCAACAACATCATTGCACAAGATGAAACAACAGACCACACAACGTACCAGTATTGATTTTGATCTAGGCTACTATGGAAGAGGTAGAAGTGAACTGAAGAACCTTAATTCCACGTTCTTGTTCATATTCTATGAAGATCTCATTGTTCTGAGAATATCGTCAGTCCATAAAACAGATACATTCTGAGTGGTTCGTACCATCCTGGTCCCGTCAGAACGCAAAGAAAAATCGCCTCCAGCATTTTTGATTCATTGTTAGTACACGATTTATGTGAGTTCAATTTACCTTGCTGGTCTAAACTGTTCAGCTCTTTCCTATTGGAATTGCCAGCATTTTCCAAGATATTATTAAGCGCATCAGTTGTGAGCATTTCAATTGGTTCGCTCAAGTTGACGGCGGAATTAGACAAGTAGAAGCGTTCCAGGTATTCAATTATTTCCTTAGCAGATGGTCGCTGACCAGGTTCCCCATCCCAGCTGTGTTCCATACAGGACCCAACATTTTCGGTCAATGCCTACTCGTTCCAAGCGTGAGGCATCAAGGCGCTTAGGTCGGGGTTTCGATTGCACACGAAGCACGATAAGGGCATCTTTGCGAATATCGGCAAATGTTCCCTCCTCTACATAAATTTTTTACCCATCGGTGATGCGCTTACTGGTTGTATACCAGAGAAGGAAGGAAGACTTACCTCAGACGAAACACAGGCCCATGCATACACATCGCTTGCTGTGGTACACCTGATCGCTTCCCCGTCGTCATCACCGTACACTATGGGTAGTAGTTCCGGAGCCTGCCATCGAGCAGTGCCTGGTTTTGATCCAATGGCCTGTGATGTCCAAGAAACAAGGTCGAAGTCCATAACCAAGGATATGCCAAAATCAGATAACTGTGCATGTCCTGCGTTATCAACAAGAACACTGGGCTGGGAGATTTTGAGTACATTGGAAGTGCATCCTTTTAGGTCTCTGTGGACTATATCCATATCATGCAAGTAAGCAAGACTGTTGAAGGAAGAGACTCTCAGCTTGTTGTGGCGGTGGCGTCGGTTACTTGCCGGTTACTCAAGTCGTTCGGATTTTCTCCCTTTGTCATTTCCTCTTATTTCACTTACTGGTACGATCATCGGCGTTCATCGCTATACAGTTCTTCTCAGCCACCGCTGGACTGGCGGTATAGTGTGGTGACTCGATTTAGTAATCCCTCAGTTCTCTTCCAAAGACTGAGGCAGTATAACTTACTTCGTACTACAAAGACCATTTCCAACATCCAGCGCCTGAAAATGGTTACTTATGATACAGAATGTCAGACTGCACGTGACCTACTAGTCTCTCATGATTCGTTGATATTTCCGTTGTCCATCCATAGTAACATTGAAGGTCGATCCTGGAAGTGAAATAGACCGAATATCGCAAGAACATTCGGATGAGATAGTTGGCCCCAGAATAGAGAACATCTGAAGAAAGCCTTAGATTTTCAAACACAGACCGCTTTGCCCTGAAATCGGCCGCGATAGATATCGGCAAAACCTCCAGCAGTAAAAATACACTGGATGGTCAGTTCGAACCTTTCAACTCGTAACAAGTAGGATGCAACCCTCATTTTGTTGAGATTCTCTGCATCGCGACAATGGGCTCTACGGAATTGCGAGTTATTTTCCGGAGAATCAAGCAACTGTTCATCTTGTGTTCATCACAATTATAGACTGCAGGAAGCGTGGATATGGAATCGAAAGGCACTTATTAGAAGGTATCAAATCAAGGAGTCTCTGTGCATCCGATGCTTCGCATGACACAAGATGCTTATATGGTTTCTTTATGTTGGAGTATGGTTTTCTATCGTCGCATAGAGTCAATATGTCAATGGATCAACCTCGTGAACATGGCTGAAGATACCCCTCGTCCTGATCAAAGTCCATGGGCTCAGCAACGCTGCGTGAAAACTTGAAGGCTTCGGGTCCATTGCGTATCGGTTGATACATTGAGTTGGCATCAGGCTTAGGCAGAACAAGATGCCATCCCTCGCTACCCTCCTTCAGCTTGCTAAAGGGCTTGATTTGGGGAAGAAAGAGGATTCAGCAGGATCCTGAGACCAGCCGCTGATTGCCTCAATCGTGACCGTGATTGTTCCCATACGTTTCAAGGTTTGATAGACCTGTCAAATACCTGTTCCGAAATCTTGGATCAATCCATTGGTATGTAAATGTGTCATATTCTACTTTCCATTGTATCGGTTCCTCTCCATTTTGTTTGTTTGTATTGTAAGCGAACAGCTACTGCGTTGTTATAGCGTTGTTATCGGGGGGAAGTCGAGGTACTGCCCAATATAATCTTTTATCAGTAGATGTCTGACCCACTTCTAAATGGCACGGCAAGAGCGTATATCCGGCATATATCAAGGAAAGGGGTGACAAACGCGTCGAGGATTATGGTGCCGGTCCTGCACATCAATATAAGACCGCCGACAACATTGAACATAAGACCACGGGAGACGGAGCTATAGACGCAGCGGGGCTTCAAAGAGTAGGAGGAGATGTATATCCTGTTTTCTGAAGTGCAGAAGAGGTTGAACAGCGTCAAGGGCGGAAGGCTTGTCTAGACAATATGTGATCCCTCCCTTCAAGGGAAGGCTTGGATCACGTTTGGACTTCTTCTCGGACTCGGATTTGGATTTGGACAATCGGCAACGACGACATGGATGAGAGTGGATTCGTAAATATGGGGAAAAGATGTCGGAGTAGCTTCAAACATTACTTTACAACGCTCATTGTGCCCTGGTCTGTTGCATCAAGGTCCCTGATAATTACGGCAGACTGGGATTGACAAGGCGTGTGACGGATGAGAGAAGCGATGGAGGAAGGAGAGATGACGAGGTCAAACATCGATTGATATAGAAATCCCGACACAGTAGGATGACAGTGCGACTGGCAATTTCTTCGGCTTGTTTCAAAGGGTACTTATGTCAGGATTTGACTTAACAAACAAAGTGAGGAAAACCAACAGCAACGAAGTTGAAGATTTCTACCGAATACATTGGGTCTTTTATACTTTACTCTTTTACAATCATATGTTAACGCTATTGAGTCCTTGTGATAATAAGAGGGGTCCGTTATAAAATATAGTTTTACTTGTGAAATTCGACATGAAGAGAAATAGAATAAGGAGGACGGATAGGAAGGTATGGTAAAACATAGTAGAAGCGAAATAGTAGACACGGCGAAAATATACCGATCATACTCGATCATGACAACTTATGCAGGAGCTGGATCAGTAAGTGCTGTTGGAAGAGGAGTGAGTGGACGAAAGTGAGAATGTTGGGAGTACTGTACTCTGCGACGTAGTAGTCTCATAGTGCAGCACGAAGGGCAAGGAGTTGCCTGATCAGCGCAATCGCAATCGGCCGCTCATCAAAGGATATGTGGCCTGCAGATAGAAAGGAGACAATACTGCGTCGTGGTGCACAGAGTGGACGTTTCAGTTGAAAGTAAGAACCTATGGGACTTCGGAAATGTCGCTCATTAATGATCCATCTCAGCTTATGATCTCCTCTCAGAGCACTTCCAGCCGAGGCCGTTTATAATTCTAATCTATGTTTATTCTACTAAAATCCACATAAAACCCTCGTCATGACCCCTTTCCCTCAAGCTTGCGCGCAGCTCGACACACGTCCTATTACACTTTTCCCGTCAGGGTGTTTTCTGTGACCACTGAGAAGGCAAGGTCGCTCAACGCGACCAACGGTTGTTCAAAATCATTTCCTGGTCATTTTTGCATGAGGAAAATTCTGTTCTTAAGTGGCCCATCTTCGAATATCGGGGCCAATATTGGTACCCCTCTCCTACAAGTACGCCAATTCAAATACAACGACCAAAGCTTACCATCCGACGCCTTATTTCCCTGTATCACTTTATTTTTCCAGTTTTCAAGTTTTCCATTTTGCGACTCAAGTCAGCTTTGCCATTACGCAACGCGCATTTTATCAGCTTTCTTTTTCCCATTCAACTCCAGAAAAGCTTTTCAGTGACAGATTTCTTGATTTAATCCGAAGTTATATGCGAAGAGTCACGAAATACAGTGGCAAGAATGAAGATCTTCAGAAAATAAGTGGAAGATGAGTTGGCGTAATAGCAAAGTGAAAGGTGACAAAGTTGCAGAGTGAAAACAAGGCGAGAAAATTGCACAATAGCACAATGACAAACTGAAAGCGGATTTTGTTTGTCATTGAACCTAATACTATTTTATTTCTCTTCCTTGCGCTATTTATTCACTGGCGAAGCAGAGTATGGTAATAGCTTTGCCAAAGTTACCGCGTTTTTGCAGTTGCCACAAACACAACATCCATAAAAGGGCAAACTTCTTCAAGTACCAAAGGTAGACAGTGGGACAAAACAACAGTGCTAGAGTCTCCAATGATCAGAACAGAAATGCGATTCCCACTGGAACAATTGCATTGAGTGAATCATATTGCATTCAAGGGAAATAGGTTCGAAGAACTTGATTTATCATAAGGACTATTAGACATCGAATTTGCTAGTTTGAAATGTTCTGGCCCACGGTGGATTCTTCGTGATTGTGCGTGACTCACGTCCAATCAGATTTCACGGCTCAGCTTGCGAATTTCGTGAACCTCGTGGTGCTGTTCTCACATTCGCCAATGTAAATTTCCTTTTGTATGCAGGTCGTCACGACTATCACGGTGCATGGTCTGTATCCCTAGCACCTACCTTCGTAGGTCAGCATATTATTCATACAAACGACAACGCGATACAAGTCAAGGGAGGATAAATGTATTGCAGCCCGAAATTGTCATCAAGCACAAGGGAATTCGGTGCCTGATGTGCGCGATGATATGTTGGAAAGTGAACTTAATGTGGACGTCTTCTCTGGACTTACATGTGCTGTGTTTGGATCTCTTTTGGCGTTCATCTGCCGAAAGTTCCAATCAGGAACCATCACCTCATACCAAAGGAGAGAGGCAATTGGGCACGTGGATCAAATACTCTGTGGTATAAGTAGCATGGACAATGACAGATCCCCAAACACTAGAATTCCCAATCGTCTTGCCTAGTATGGAAACTGGCAAAGAGCTACCTTTTGATATCTTGGGTCGTGTTTTCTATCACCTTGAAGGTGACGTCCAAACACTCCGAGTTTGTTCTGTTGTTTCTCCTGCTTTCCTACACCTTAGTCGAAAACAATTGTTCTTTTCTATAATGCTTCACGACGACCTTGACAAACTCGCACATGATGAGGGACCATTTAGACGCCTCTACAACCTCTTCCTCAGCCACCCAGATCTCATCTGTGTTATCAAGTTCTTACACATCTGGCGAAATAAGCCTATAGTGCCTGGCTCTAGCCTTCCAGCGCTGCTGCAGCTATTGGCCTCTCATGGTAGATTACGTGGCATATCCGTAGCATTAGGCTATCATTGCAAACATGAAGAACTACATAAATCAATCGAGGCACTTGTATCAGTACCCAGCCTGCGTATCCTCCACTTACGCCCTTGTGACTCATCATTCCTACTTACTGTTCTGGAAAAGGTCAATCCTGGTTTACATTCTCTCCTCATCAGCAATGATTATCCATTGAAACTTGATGTTTATTGTCTTCCCCCAAATTGGTCTCACCACATCCCTATTTCTACACTCCAATGCCTGTCTCTAAGGAGTAGGGATATACTAGCATTGGATGCTCTATCTGACAATCCAGCTTCCACTCTCAACTTGCATAGTGTGCAAAAAATCACTATTGAAGGCAAGATTGATGCACACTCAGGCAATGTATGGAATAGGCTCTTCACTGCAACTAGACAGTTGAAAAGGATTGTGAGGAGATCATGTCACAGCAAAGACGGCAAGTTCTTCATTCAGCCAACAGATGACAACAGCTAATGGTGAAATTTGGATAACAGCTGTTTCCTTGGACCTTCGGTATCTGAAATGTCTTAATACTGTGGTCTTCATAGGCTCACTTGTTTACGGTGACGTGTGGACCACCAGCAATGTCATCAATCGTACACTGTTTCCAGATGTGCTTGATCACCTCATCATCATCCTAATGTCTAGCACAGATGACTCTGTCGTAGTCAGCCTTTACCATAGTCTGATTGACAACTCTCTTTATGATGCCTTAAACAAAGTGCCTCAGCTTAAAGCAATCACTATCTACATCTGTTTCCCTGCTATTATTGCAACAGAGCCAGACCCACTACTCTTGCAAGATTTTCCTCACCTTGCTTCTATGGGAAAGGTAACATTTTTTGCTGTGAACAGATGTAAGACTAGTCATATCTTTAGAGAGTTTTGCTGGGAGGGAGCACCTACTGAGGTTTTTTCAATCTTATGACTAAGACAAACACTTTTGCTCTAGGAAGTATATTAACATCAGATTGCTGTGTTCAAAAAACAAGTACTACACATATGAAAGACATCTAAAATAATCATGTCAGCTCAGTTTCTCCTGAGAAAAAGGATGGTAAGTGATATGTTAATATTATGCAAGGTGTGCTGCCTTTTCAACCAAAAGACCTAGAGTTTATTTTTTTGAGCAGTACATGTTAGAGCTGATGCACATAGAAAAAATATGTGTTTCAAAGTTTCTTCTTTGTATGCTTTAGTATTTAAGATATCTTTCATTCTTTGGTGTTTTAATTCTAAGTTTAGAGTCCTCTAGACCTTCTTTTAGGTATCTCACAACCTGCTTTTCACCTCCACTAACTGAGCTAACTCAAGGATCTTGTGAGCTGTTCTGATGGGTTTTGTAAGGGTGGTTCTGTCAGATCAAGTAATCCCTAGTGTACGCCGAAGCGTGCTCAGTTGCGTTAGGGATAAGTAACGAACTGAGGTATGGCAGCAAATGGGGCGCAGGCGCGCACACGTGATCACCGACATTAGGCCTGCCGCACCTCACTTTCTGACAGGTTCCAGGCTATATGGAGTGAGCATATCCCCGGGTACTAGTCCATGTGTGCACGTGTACGCAATTTTTTGTGCCGGGCAGGTGTCCAGTAAGAAGGCGTGATTACGATAACACAGGATCGCATCCTAGAAACAAGCTGTTCTCGCTGCGACCGTACAAGTGTCAGTGGAGCCAGCCAGGGTTGGGATTGGAGTCACAACCAGACTCGGGACAAGCCTAGAATCGCATAATCGCATTGTCGCGCTGAAGAAGGAGCACGCCGTCCTCGGTGTGCTTTCCTTCGATTAACCTTTCTCGTGACCGTCTGTCTCTCTGGCCCCGACCAGGGGATACCGTGTACTGTGAGAACATAACGAGTTGAAAGAAGCCGCATCTTTATCTTCCGCGACCAGTGAAACTTTGTCCACGCGTATAAAGGAGCCAAGGAGATTCGATCGTTGTTTGTCAGGGGTTGGAATTCGCCTACACGACCTGGCGAACAAAGAGTGGTCAGGGTCACGCCCTACATTCCGACAATTGATGAATGTGCCTCGTTCGATTGTTTGAATCTGTCAAATTTTGCATGCATGTTCTCAGATGAATGGCTCACTTTCCGCGCCTCGAATGGAGACGTTCCGAGGTCAATTGCGAATTGACGCGTCAACAAGCTTGGCAGCAAACTATAATCTGATGGACCATATGACACGCGTGCCTCAAACTGACACCTGACACCAAGGTTCAAAGGCAATAATGAAACTGTATTAAGTAGACTAGGACTTTTGACAAACCAGGTAATCGTAGATATCTAAAACGTCCAAACAGTCACACGCCGATCATCAGAGCGCGAGGCCGACCAACCCGGCCGCGAGCAGCCCAACAACACCGACGCTCTCCTTGCGCATGGCAGCGTTCGAGGGCTGCGTGGGTGTGCTGGCGGTGGCGCTCGCGGCTCCCGACGAGGCGCCGACAGGGGTAGTCGAAGTCGGACGGACGCTCGAGGCCGCCGAGAGGACACTCGAGGCATGCGAGGAAGAGGCGGGCGCACTGGCGCTGGCACTGGGGCTAGCGTCGGTGGTGGCGGAGCCCGTGGCGGACGCGGGTGCGGAGGTGGATCCAGAGGGGGTGGCTCCGGCTGTTGGCTGGGGGTCAGCTCAGGCTCAGCACGTAAAGGGCGGGGACGTACCGGCGCCGCATTGTTGGGCCTGGAGGGCGAGGGCGGCCTGGAGCTCGTCGGCAGTGCATTTCTGTTGGAGGCACTGGGCGGCTTGTGTCTGGAAGGCGGTCGACGCGCACACGCAGGTTGTGTCGGTGCTGGGCGAGGTCAGTAAAATTTGGGGACAGGGGCGGGGACGTACAGGTCGCAGCCGGCAGCCTGGGCGGCGGGGGCGATGCAGCCGAGGATGCAGGGCGAGACGCTCGCGGGCAGAGAGGTGGCAGGCTCGTCGGCAGACGCCGAGGAACTCTGGGCGAGGGCGCACGAGGCGAGGATGGCGAGGACAAAGGCCTTGGAGAACATTTTTCGTGAGGAGTCGTAAAGTCCGTCGAGTGTGTTTGTCCGATTATCTTTTATATCGCTGGGGCTGCTCCATTAGCTAATGTCAGCATGAATTAATGAGCCGATCTCGACCCTGCTTTTGCTATAGCCTTTTGGGGCCGCACCCCCTGAGTTCCCTGCCGCCGCGGGACTTGCTGCGCACGGATCTCTGCAAACCTGGGTCCCGCTTCCCGCAGCTATTGTTCTCATTGAGTGACTTTACCGCAGAGACCTGGACCTACTAACAAGTGAATAACATGGAACACCTACGATGGAAGAGCGATTACGACCAAGTCTCAAAGTCAATTTGACCACAAGAATGGTGAGAGATCACATTGAGTTTCGGCTGCGGATGTCGGCTCTTCCGTCTCGTCACCCCACTCTTCGCGCAAATCAATATTTCATCCATTCACATGGATACGTGGACCGTTCCATTTGCTTCCCAATCCCCGCGAGATTGAGTATCCATCTATGTAGCTTCTCCATGATTCATCAAGATGGGCGCGGCTAGGAGTCTCGTAGAGCACTGCGCAGGGACGACGTGTCCAGTTTGAAGCATTGAGACCATACGTCAGTCGCTCGTCAAGCATCATCAGTACCCTCATCAGCTTTCTTTCCACTCTGCGACGCGTGCGTCGTCGGCTCGAGGACACACACACATCGCGTGTCGACGTCACATTGTCTGATCCTCGAACTGGAACTTTGACATGCTATGCCACGCCTGGTTCGTGTCCGGTTCCCATGATGCGTCCGGTTCCCATGATGCGTCCGGTGCCCATGATGCGTCAGCGGGCTTCGACTCGATCGACGATCATCCTATGCGTGGGCACTCCCGTAATTCACGGGACACCGCGGACGTACACAGACTAGAGGGTCAGACGCAGACACTCTTCGTTACTTGCACCCTAATCTCGCCGGAACCAAGGTCGGTTTCGTGGACGTCTGCCTCTCCTAGGACGACCCGGTTTCCTGGGAGCAGAGCTTGGTAGCGGGTCGGTGACACGTCACCACCTATACGAGCAGTCGTCTCAGCTGTGCGCACGCGTGTGATTTTTGCAGGTTTACAAAGCTTTGGTCCCAGCGCCAGTTCTCTGCACAGGATCAAGGCAAAGCATGACGGCCAATGTTCTCCTTCAAATAAATATGATCCCGTTTGACGATGATGATCTTGATTGATACATGCAGGTAATCTGTGGGTTCCCATCTATCTCGCGCGTGCAAAATCCAGGCTTCAGAATTTTTCGTTTCAGATGTCAAATGATCCAGATTGACTACATGTACCCCAACAGTATATACGAAATGGTGCGCTCGAGTTCAGGGGTGATAGAAAATCACAAATACGAACTAAAAGCCGATACCTCCCCAATCTTTCCTTTAACGCTGACAACCCATCTCCGTGCCCGCTCAATGCACCGTTCGCACGACCCAAGGTCCAACTGCATTCTCTCCGCCACGATCTCCTCAAAGCACGCAATCTGCGACGGCAAACAATCTACATCGCGCCGGACACAATCCCTAAACGGCTCCCACAACTCGCACTCTGTCAGCCCACCCTTGTGCAGGTTGTGATAAGGGATATCCCGAGTGTAGATCCACGGCAACGCGCTCATCCACTGGTCTCTATACGCCGACTTCAAACCAAAACGAGGCATTCGATGAGCCGCGGACAGGGAAAGGACAAGGGGAGCGCGCGCACCCATGTATAAAAAACCTGCGAGTTCTTTCCAAAGAACTCCTTCATCTCGTTCGACGATCTGAAAGTCGTGTGCTTCGCCGCCTCGTCCACGAGGTCCTTGTACCCATGCTTGACCGCATACCTCAACACGTGCATCGGGTACATCGACGTCCTGGCCCTGCTCCCATCAGCGTGTCAAAACTCGGGACACCCGCCCTTTGACGTGGCACGCACTTCATGCAAAGCTTGCACGCCATGATCCCGCCGTACACGAGGTACTTCTCGACCGCATTCGCCAGCTCCTCGAGCTCGGAGAAGGGGATGCGCTCGATGTCCGGCTGCGGCTTCAGGTGCATGTATTGCAGCAGCAGCCGCAGCGTCCCGCTCTTCTCGTCGAGATGGACGACTTGCGGCTCGGCGCCGTCTGGTGTGTTGATGAAGCGCGCAGGGGGGAACCCCTCGCTGTACCGCTCGAGATTTTGTGCGTGCGCGGCGAACTTGATGCCGTCGGACGAGACGAGGATCAGGTCGGTCGGTGACGAGCAGTCGGGGCAGTCTGGTTGCGATCGCGATCGCGATGATGAGTGAGTCGACGATTAGACTCGGAACGAGCGACGAACCGATAACTTTGGTTTGGTCTACTTCGACCTCTTCGTCTTTGGAAACAGAGGTGAACGATGGCGTGGACATGGTGGATTGGGAGGAGAGGCCTGACGCACACGCCTTGTGGCAAGCAGGCACGGAAGTAAACACTAGTAACCAGTTTCCTATGGAAGATAGCGTTACGTCACGAGAAGCGCGGGCACAAGTCATGCGCAGCCAGACAATCCTGCTCGAGTTTCGACTGTTCCAGCTGCATAACGAAGATGACTTTGGAGGACGGCCGTGTGCCCCGGTGCTGTAAGCCTTTCGATAATGCGGCTCCGTGTGAGAGATTCCACCAGGACTTGCCGGGCAAGGTTCAATACGACATCTTATTCCAACACGAACATGGCGTAGGTTTACTTTCGCCACTCGACTCTGTTGCAGCCAATTCCAGGCCCACAACTGCTTTGATATCATTATAACTATGGGCTCGCCTGGCTCGACTATCTAGTAGCGGCTTCAACGTTCCCAACGGGTCATACGATTTCAGGAATGTCAAAAACCAGTTTCATCATGCTGTTCTACATTGTCCACAATCACGGCCAATTCATTTACACAGGACTTATTCGTCAATGTGGACGCTGCGGGCTCTGTATCACCTACATGGATTCTTTGCCAGGGCATACGATCCCGTCATGAACCTTGTAGAATTGCGCACCTTGAATTTGTTATGATACGTGATACATAGAAACATCAAATCGGACTGCAACAGACGCATATTCAAATTCGCGGTGGGCCTTGATCTATACTGGTAGCTTCGTAATTCAGGTATATACTCATACGATGCGCCAGTATGTCGGTGGCCGGAATATACAACATTCGCGCATGATAACCGTTCCGCCGACAAGAACAACCTTACACGCCCGACTTGTGCAAGTATGTTTAGTTGATTCTACTATCTTCAGAAATGCAATGATGTCGAAACCCCAGACTTGTCATCGTACAAACGACACACAAAGTATCGTAATAGACTCCATAGGGCATACACTCCCTTACCTGGAATATCGCTGCGAACGACTGAGGTACAAGGAGCCATCGATACCGTTTCACAGTGTACGGTTGCGACTTTGTACATCAAAAGAAATAAAAATCAGAAGCTAGGCAAAAATCATCCATCGTCACTGCATTAAGGGGGAATCGAACCCCCGGCGGGTCGACCGAAAGATGGCAACGACCCAGGTTACCACTACCCCATTAATGCGTTGGCAGGACTGCGCCTCCCTCCTTGTTCTGCATCTGCATCAATGACTTCTTCTTCCGTCTCCAACGCATCATGATGCAATCTCGCAGACTCCAATTCAGGGTACACCCCGGGCCCTGGGACGGACGCATCTCAAAGGACCAGGGCGCTAGAATTATGCCCCACTTCCAATCATTTTTTACTTTCGACGGCGCCAGGCATCACGTTACTTCAGCGCCTCCTAAACGCCCTTCTACAGAGGTTCTTGCCGCTGGACGATTCTTACGGAATGTCATGTCTCATGGAGTCTGAGCCCGTGGGTGTCTATTATAATAAAGAGCACAAGCGGCTCATTTGCTCAAGACTGTCGATGTGCTTGTTCAACCCTTGGCATACGGACGTCGCTCATACGAATCGACTATTATCGCAGCTCAGATAGTCAGGCGATCACCGCGCTCAAGTTAAACGGTTGGCATCAAATTGTACTTCGGTAGTCCAGAAATTGACATCTTAGATCAGAGTGCGAGGCTGAATAAACCAGCTAACAAACCCAAAACCCATTCTCCTTTGCCCAGGCCCATCGCCGCGTTCGTCGGTGCAGGTGAAGTGGTTCCATCAGTGGAGTTGCCGCCTGAAGTTGCAGTGCCGTTGCTACTTGCTGTCATATTACCAGAGTTGCTGCTTGTCGTCGCAGTGGGGCTGCTGCTTGTTGCTGGAGAGGTGGCGTTCAGCGGCGTTGTCGTCGCGTTCATGCTGGTACTTGTGGGCAATGGGGTAGATCCTGAATCCGACTCCGCGACTTCACTGGCCATCAGCTCAACGTGTATGTCCAATGAAGAAAGGACGTACGATTATGTTGAAGGCACTGCTTGGACTGAGAAGAATTGCAGCAGGTCAGGTTGCTGTGTTGCTGTAAGCTTCAACAATGACACTTTCAAGCCGTTGAGCGTACGAAGAACCACAACCGGCAGCCTGATCAGCAGGCGAGACGCAGCCCATGGTGCAGTTCGAGAGGCCCGCTGGCAGGGAAGTCGATGGCGCACCAGCTGATGCAAGGCTGCTCGCCGTGCCTGAACTCTGGGCGAGGGCACACGAGGCGAGAATTGCGAGAGTGAAAAAGGTCGTGGAGAACATATCTTCTCAGCTGTAGAAAGACAGAATAGCGAAGAGGCGATGTTATAAGGGCTACTCATTAGCTATGTATAGAAAATTGATGGACGGACCAATGTGCGCTGTTTTCCTATCCTCTTTTGGGCATTTTCGACCTATCTCACACCATAGAAACCTTGAAGCTTGTCTTGTTCCTACTTTTCTGCATGCATCAGAATCTGGAACCCGAACTGTTGGATCTCACTTGATCTACCGAGGTCTAGCGTCTCTTGAAGCATTGAATGGAAATCTCACAATATCCAAAGTCTCCCTTTGTTTGTCGCGTGCTCATACCATTATCAATCGAGCGCTACTCATGCGGACAGACAACACTACCGTCAAGTCTCGTTGTTTCTGGGATCCAGACTATCAACTATTTGAATATAGATTGAAAAGCTTTTCTGGACTACCATCAGATCCACTGACCCTGGAGGTAGTAAGAAGGGATATCAAGCTCTTCTAGGCGTGTCTCACCATCTGGATATGAATATGGATATGAATATGGGTATGTTTGTTATCAAGGAGTATAGAAAGACTGATGTTTCAGTTTTTCTTAGTATTGACTCAGCGCCTTTTGTATCCCGCAATGTCATGTAGACCATCAGACGCCCCAGTCCAATCTCTTCTATCATCTGATCCCCAGCCTCTTTACACGCGCTGATGATGTTTGTAACAAAGTAAAACAACAGCGGCCGACCCCATCCTCGTACGAAGGCTCAGCTCAGCACAGCCATGTTACCTCACTTGGCGTCTGCATGTAGAGTTGAAGAAGTGTCGCTCAAAGTAGTGGGGCAAGATCGGAAGTGGCTCTCAGATGACCTCGTACTTGTGACAAGGGGGTGATGATAGGCAATGTATTTCCAATGCTCTACTAAGATGTCAACTCATCGTGACATTCTCATGTTGGATTATAAGACAGCATAGCCAATGATTGATTGACGAGATCCCGCTCCTTATCAAAGCACGCCGGCTGATATGTGGTCTGGCGGAGAAAAAAAAAGGAGCAGAATGGTATGCGTGTTTCATATATCAGGCAGAAATAACAACCTTACAAGAATTCTATCATCAGGAACAGGGTCCAGCAAGAACGGAAACAATGGTCGTTGTAGTTTCCCCCTCCCCAACAGATACGAGCCGCATTTTAAACAGAACCCATGGGATCGACAAGGTTTACACGATGGATAGGAACAGGAAGGAAAGAACACAGGAAGGGTCTCATTCAAAAGCCCCTTCTTTGAGAAGGCGCTCTCCCCACAAGTAGTGTTTGCCTCTTAGAAGCGCTGGCGCATCCAGAACGAAATGAATGTATCGAACTATGCTACGAAGGACGAACGTGCAGTATCAACATAATGTACAACGTTTGATAATAAGAAGGACCATGTTCGTCTAATCACTTATGAAGAATCAGACTCGTACAGGGGACTTTGTGTAACGTGAGGCTGCCGGTGAAGGTAACCGTCTCATAACACGAAGATCTAGAGTCTCGCCAATAACTGGTATAAGTCCTAGATTGCGAAAGCTGCCTATGGCAGTCCTTATATAGAGAAAGTAGCTTATGTAATGGAAGATAAGGCACAACCTGCATGGGAAAAAAATAGCAAAGATGGACTGTTACATATACTGAGTGTCATCCCTAAATGGTTTGTGAGTACAAGAGCTGATAATTTTAGCAGTATCTTTATAACCAAAGTTCTTGCGAGCACCTTTCCACTACAAATAGCTGACCAATCCTTATCTACTTCTCCGTTATCATGGCTGAGGGGCGACTCAAAACCAACATCCGATAAGCTGTCAGTCCCCTAAGATCAAGATGATTTCCTCTCCCTCGACAGTGCTACCTCAGGGCGTAGGATATGGTATCGGTACGTTAGATAACAGACATATGATGCTTTATCCGTACTAATTTTCTCTGCCCAGTTATTGGTTGGAGTATGAATTTGTAGCGACGAACTACCATTCACTCAATGAATAGGCATCGGCTTGTTCTTTAGTGTGTTGATGATAGGCCTGACGGCTCTTCAATCACGGTACACTCCGTATAAGCCATCGAACTCAGAGGAGTTTAGCAGCGCTTCAAGGAGTATCAAGCTGGGACTTGTCGCGTCTGGAATTGTATCAGCATGGACAACAGCGGCGACACTGGTAAAGTATTCAGTAGAGAAGTAAGGTTTCTTCTTCCCTAACCGACTATTTCAGCTCCAATCTAGTGCTGTGGCTTACAAGTATGGAATATCTGGTCCGTGGTGGTACGGAGTCGGGGCTACAGTTCAAGTTCTCCTTTTTGCTCAAGTATGTCCGCAAATGGACTCCAATGCACCCGATTCAGGTTTCTGTCCAGCTTGCAGCTAAACTCAAGTTGAATGCTCCAAATGCGCACACATGGTTAGAAATTGTAGGTGAACGGTGGGGAACTCTTGCTCATAGCGTCTTTTTGTTCTTTGGGTATGTATGCATCTCACTACGAATCGCATCTTGTCGCTGATGTATACTTGCATCAGGCTTGCGACAAATATCATCAATTCTTCTTTGATAATTCTCGGCGGCTCTGCTACTGTCACAGATCTCACTGGTATGAGCACTATCGCTGTGAATGCTTTGACGCTTCCTCTCGCAATTATATCCTGACTCTCAACAGGCAATCTTCCTCATGCCTCTAGGAGTTGCAATCTATGTTGTCTTTGGAGGTATGCGTGCTACCCTCCTCTGTGACTAGTAAGTAGGGATCTTTCTCCTTTAACCCCTTCCCCGTCAAACTCTCCCCCACACCTGTTAGCACACACACTACCGTCCTCCTCTGTATCATCCTCACTTTCATATTTACTGTCTATACTACGAGCCCGAAAATTGGGAGCATCTCTGCGATGCACAAGCTCCTGCTCACTGCATCCGAAATCGCCCCAGTGCCAGGCAATGCCGGTGGCTCGTACCTCACCATGCGCTCCAAGAATGGTCTGATCTTCGGTGTCATCAATATAATAGGCAATTTTGCCACTGTTTTCAACGACCAAGCATACTGGCAGCGCGCGATTGCCAGCCGGCCTGCAAGCTGTGTCAAGGCGTACCTCCTCGGCGGGATTGCATGGTTTGTTGTTTCCCGTGCCTATTTTAATGTCAAAAACTCCCCTCGCATTCATGTAGGTTCGCTATTCCCTTTACCTTTTCCACAACAGTTGGTCTTGCTGCTATTGCGCTCAGAGGCGACCCAGACATGCGCACTCTTACATTTGCCGACGTTTCGGCCGGGCTTCCAGCTCCTGCTGCAGTCACAGCTCTGTTAGGTCCGGGCGGTGCCGTCGTTATGCTCATTCTGCTATTTTTAGCCGTCACATCCGCTACCTCCGCTGAACTCATTGCCGTTTCGTCTATTCTGACTTACGATGTTTACAAGGTCCATCATTGGAATTTCGATGCGTTTTCGCTCTAACATGATCTCTGTAGCGGTACGTCAACTCTCACGCCACCGAGAGTCAGATCCTGCGCATTTCACACTATATGGTAGGAATTTATCCTGTTTCTCCCCAACTTGATGAGTTACCTCGAGCATATGATATCTCAAAAGGTTTCCACCTATGCTCTGATGATGAGCACCGCTGGACTGATTTTCTTCTACCTCGGAGTGTCGATGGGTTGGCTCTATGTATGTCTCTGGCTTGACACTGTATATCTATACTATCCTATTTCAAACAGACATTCATGGGTGTCGTCCTTGGTTCTGCTGTCATCCCCACCGCTCTCTGTGTATCATGGAGTAAGGCAAATAAGTGGGGCTGTATAGTTGGTGCAATTGGAGGCTTCTTTGCAGGCATCATTTCATGGCTTGTAGCCACCGTTTGTCTGAACGAGGGTATCGTCAATGTCGAGGTAAGTGTGGATGTGAATACATCATGACCTACCTGGCTTTGCATGTCCTTATGTGGTCATTTACAGACTACTGGAGGAGACTTAGAGATGTTGGCAGGAAACCTTGCATCCATCAGCGTGGGTGGTATGATATCCGTGATCTGGTCGATGGTTGTACGCATTATTTTGTCCTTCTCGTCCTTGTCAGTGACTTGTCCCGCCCTAGTATCCTGCCAACTTTGACTTTTCTATTACCCGTTCCATCAATGCACCGCACAATCATGGTCACGTCTCGAGTTTCACGAGGAATCAAGAGCAAGGCAAGAAGAACATCCACTCTGATGAAATTGAGACCATCAGCAACGTATCTGGTCTTACTGCTGACTGTGATCTTGACCCGATCGAGTTGAACAAAGCGTTCAAGTTCGCTGCATGTTCATCCATTGCTCTGGTACGTGCTATATAAAGACTAGAAAGAAAGTGGATCTTATCTGCATATGCACAGTTTGTCATGATGGTTATTGTGATACCTCTCCCTCTTTTCTTCACACAGGTAATATACGGAGTACATGGGCTCAAAGCATGGGTCGTCATTGGCATCATCTGGCTATTTTCCTCGTGCTTTGCAGTCGTGTTATATCCCCTTTGGGAGTCTAGGCAGGCGCTGGGAATGGTGTTTAGTGGTGTCATGAAGGTGTGTCTGTCCTCAAATTGATCTTTAGAGGCTCTGGTTTGCTATCGTTGAATCACAGGATCTATTCCACGGACGTGCTGACACAAACAAAGCGCAGAGAGAAAAAACTCTGGTATAACTTGTGAATAATGTATTGCGTCAGTTTCGATTGTTCTTCCAATTCTTATTAAGGGAAGGAAAAAAGAGTGATTAATGAAGTCAGAACTAAGTTTTTGCGCCCACCAACTGAAGGAATCTAATCAAGGTTGCGACAAAATGATCACGTGGGACCTAGAGAGAGGCGTTAGTGGAACCGCTCACTCTGCGGAACTTCCACAAGTTCGACCGCTTCCCTCTAGGTAAGAATACTTTGGACTACTACAGCGGAACTTCGACTGATTAACAAGAGAATAGTTTATTTGTTGCAACAGATTACCTACGTAGACTTTTGTTGTGGCTAATATATTGAACCGGTTGTGGGACAGGCCATTAGCGGCCCTCACGAAAACCAACCCGTTATTTATCTGGTAAACTAAATTTTCAAACTAGCCTGGATTCAGTCATTGGAAAAGGTATTCTCAGGCCCGGCGTTGCTCGCGTGGACTCACGTGGTTGTGCGCACAAGTGCTAAGAATTTGAACATGCCATCTTTTAGGGGTCAGTTAAGTGTCTTCACAGAAATGGGACATCGTGAGGCTGATTTGAGGAGGTGGGAGTCCTGGGGCCAGGGCTTGGTACTAGAGTTAGGTGGTGGATCATGACAATTTGCCCTGATAATGACCCATGCTCCTGCCCATCATCTTCTTGCTTCCCCAGCCCCACCTCTTGATCTCTCATGCCCTGCACTCATCAACAATACTCACTGTGCATGTGGACATCATGTTTGCCCAGTAAGGAATTGCCCAGTGATGTCATGCATATAGCACATTGTGTCTGCCTAGTAAAGACTTGCCTAGTGACAGCAGAACCTGACATAATATTAAGACTCTCTCTTATTCTGCTCTTAATATCTACATACATGCACATGTGCCAGCCTGCTGGCTATTAGACTAATGCCTACTGCAGACTGGTGCTTGACAATCACTATTCTATATGTACTTTTCAGCCTCTCTATTCAGCCCTGCTAATCAAGCATTACACCACTCTAGTTCCTCAATACTGGGTCCACATGCTGTTCTAATAAGCCCAAAAAAGTCTCGTACTCCTTCTCCATCAAAACATAGTGCATGTTTGTTGTAAGGGAGTGGAGGGAGTGCTATTGTCTTCAGAGAGTCTGTCATCCTTAAATGGGAATTTCAATGTCATAGTATCAATGCCAAATCCTTACATCCCCAGATCAGAACAAGGTACTCTATGGCCCTTCCACTAGTTAAGAAATACCCCAGAATTGGCAACACAACTCTGTTCAAGCCACTGTGAGGACTGATCAGCAGATTCTGCCTGGAAGCTTGCCTGAAACTCTGCTGGCAACCTGGATACCAATTGGCCCTGTGCCTGCTAGCACTGCATTCTTCACCCTTAGATTAAATTGCACTATGTCTATTCCACTCCTGCTATGGCCCCACCTCCCTCAGAGCACCCTGAAACTTACTACCTCTCTCAGCCCTGATATTCTACTGATCCACCAGTTCAAACTCCATCCTTGCAATAGGTTGAGGCTTATGTTCATCAGCATGACAAGATCCTCTGTGTGTTTCACATCTCCCTTGTGGAGTCTGTCAGGCATACTCATGCCCTTCTCATCAGCTTAGGACACTACAACATCTCTGGAACTCCAGAGCAAGGGGCTGACTCCTGCATGAGATCCACAATCTCTAACAATAGGGTGCCATTTTTGACAATGGTAAAAATACCCTCAAAGTGGATTCCAACCACTAGAACAAAGTGTGTGCCTTGGTTGAGGAAATACACATCAGCCCCAACTTCTGATGCTTCAAAGACTCATGAACTCTGCACAATCCTTTCATATCAGCATGAGGAGCTAACCAATGCCTGGAACAATGTTTCAGCCCTGGTACTCCACCAACACGAAGAGCTCAACACCACATCTAATATCTTCAAAGCTCTGTGCACCCAGAACCCCTTTTGATCAAGGCCTGCTATAACTCCTTGCTCCCTTTGTACTTTTGCTTGGCTGACCCTTCAACATTAATGGAGACCACTGCCCCTTGGGGAACTTGCATCTCCCTGCTGGGCCTCAGAACCACCTCTAGGCAACAATGGGCCACTCCTAGGTAGAGGACCTCCAAACAGCAAACCGCCAAGCAAATGAGGCCTGGCCATAGATGCATTTCTCTCTCAGCATGATGGCAGCAACAATTATTACCTTCTATTGCTGGTTTATTGACAACTACTTTGAGATCACAAAACTCCTGAATTGGCTCATGCAAAAGGGCACTCTCTGGAGTTGGGACAGCAAATGCCAGAGTGTATTTACACTGCTCAAGGAAGCCTTCACCTCTGCTCCTATCCTCTGCCACTTTAACCCTGCCCTTCCCATTGTACTTGAATGTGATGCCTCTGACTATGCCATCACTGATATACTCTCCCAAATGGATCTTAGTGGTGACAACCTTCACCACCTTCTACACTCACTTGATGATCCTGGTGGAGCTCAACTACAACATTTACAACAAGGAGCTCTTTGCCATTGTTGAGGCCTTTATGCAATAGTGGGCACCATATTCAAGTCTATTCTGACCACAACAACTTTCAATACTTCACCACCACCAAGCAGCTCAGCTGCTAACAGACCTGCTAGTCAGAAATCCTCTCTGAGTATGACTTCACCATCCACTACTGCCTCAGTCAACGTGGTACAAAGCTTGATGCCCTCCCTTTGTTACGACCCGCTACCGACCCCCGGGACTCCAACCCTCCCAAAACCACCCCCACGACACAACTCCCCTGGCCATCACCGGCCATCACCGGCCATCAACGCCACCAGCCACCGCCATCTGCGGCATCCCCAGCCATCACCGCCCATCACTGCCCGTCACCACCACAGCTACCGCCACTCGTGGCACCCCCCAGCCATCACTGCCATGACCGCCACATCAGTGCCGGATTTCGGCTATCACACAGCCCATAGCTGCCACATCAGCGCCGGCACCACCCGTCACCTCCAGCCTGCGCTGAGACCCCCATCACACATTACGATCACGCATCACCGCTGACCCAACCCCCACACGCCATGCCCCGCTCCCGCTCCCCCTCACCACTCCACTACCGTGTGTCTCTGTGTTTCCAGTGCGAGACCTCTGCACCGCACGACATGTCTCAACCTCGCCCCACCCCGCACGGCCCCCAGGTCTCACCCCAAGCCCCGGCACCACAGCCTACTGCTGGAACCCAGGCCTGAGCCCTGGGCCCTACGTACTGCATAGTATATAAGTTGTAGAGTAGTAAGTAGGTACTCTAGTCTTGATATTACCATAACCCCATCTTGTTTGTTGTGTTCTTGTCTCTGTTTTGTTTTCTTGCATGCCCCGGTCTCTTTACTTTTACTTGCTTCCTTTCTCATCGTACTCATCTCGTTTTGTCTCTCTGTCTCGTCTCCACTTGTCTCGTACTCTCAATCTATTCTCATTGTTCTCCTTTCTCTTTTCCACTCTAAGTTCCCTTGGTTCTCTGTTCCCAGCTCCTCATTTCAACTCAATCATTTCCATCTCCCGTTATCTTATCTCGACTCTTTCCCCTTTTGGCTGTTTAACTTCCCCGGTTCTGTTTCCATCCCTGGGACTCACTAAGTCCCCACGCCTGATTATCTCTTGACCCCTGGGACTTGCTCGCCCACCGGCGCTTGCTTGTCTCATCCTCTTGCACCCCCAGGACTCGTCCTCCACCCTCCCCGGCACTCATCTCACTCACCGGCGTTACCAGCACTCCTCCACACACTGCCCCTGCCCCGCTTCGGTCTCCTACACCTTGCGCCCCCCTGGTGCTCTGCATCTGTGTACATGGTGATCATCACGTAAGGTGTTTGCCCAGTAGACTGAGCCCCTGTGGTCAGTGGAATCTGACACCCCTGGAGATTGAATATGCCCAAAAAGTTGTTCAAAGCTAGGGTATTCCCATCCAAACATCTTCATGCTGTGCTGATTATGAATAAAGAAGGGATTCTTTACCAAATTTGCAACACACCCCAGGATGTGCTTTGTCTTTGCAGGGATCCTCATGGCCAGCATAGAATGTGCCACTAGAACAGAGTTAGCATTGACATGAGGATTATGGTAAGGTGCTCGCTCACTGTGCTCATCAGATCCTAGTGTCACCCACCCTCTGTGCCTCTAAGATGGGCTGAAACACTCCAGGCCTCAAATTCAACTACTGGAGGAAAATAGGTCACACCATGGCAGAGCAAGCAAGCTGGCACTGCAGTACAATTTGAAGACAACTGATTGGAAAACCTGCTGCGGCCAGGCCAACTCTACAAATCATAGTCAATAAGCTACATGATCTGGGGATAGGTACACTTGAAGCATTATCACAATCTTTTGTTGGTTCTGATGCCGGTTGTCTAACTGCTGGTGCTCTTCATATGATGCCCAGACATCAACATGGTTTTCATAAACTGAACTGGAGATGACATGGAAAAGAAAGTTGATTAAAATTTGAGAGGAGTTTTTTCTTTTTATTTCAAGTGAGGACTTCTTGATAGCCATTAGACTTTGACTTTTACTCTTACAATGAAGCTGCACTGCCATAATGGCTGCATGTCTTGAGGGTCTTAACACCCTATTTGGACACTGATGCACACCTTTGATTTGTATCTATAGATTATGTAAGACAGCATCTTGTATCCATAATGTACCTCATCAAATCTGATATTCAGTCTGATTCAGTTACTGCATGAAGTATGCAAGATTGTTCTAGCTATAGCCACTGGCTACATTTTTTGAATCTTCTGCTATTGGCTTTAGACTCTGGACTCTTATTACCATACTATGCAACACTCATCAAACTTTGCAACTTCTTTTCAGCCACGTCAACAAGCTGTTCTCATGGCTGAACCAAGTGAGCAACCACTAAGTTCATCAAAAGCAGGTGGCAGCTCAAAACTACCTGCGATGCCTTCAGCATTGAAATATCAACCCCCACTAAAACAGGATGATAAAGCAGCTCACAATATGAGTGAGAGCTTTGGAATGATGGGGGGGCTATCCATATCATGGATAAAATCAATATTGAACCCTAGTCTTGGACTAGGGGATAAATTGTCTGCATCTGAGTCATCACTGCCAGCAACTAATGTGGCATCCTTGGATTACCTGACTTTGCCCAAGAAACCTTGTCCACACCTGGGACACGGGGCAAATCTGCGCAATATGCAAATATGACACAGGGTAGCGCATAGTACTCCAGTGAGGATGGTGCAGCCTGAACAAGGGGCAAATCAGGGGCAAGACACATCATTGGAACAGACAAACCATCACTGAGGAGTTATTGGCCAATAGAGGTCAGAATGTACTTAGTAGGGCTAATTAGACTGAATATATCAAATTGTTCAATGAGTACATCAAATGTAAGCTAGCTCAAGGGACATCAACATTGACAGCCACACCAGCTGAATCAGTGGATCATGACGCACTCTTGTGTTGATGTGTACCAGACATTGTGGAAGCAATGGACATTTTGAATGTGCCTAGGCAGGCAAGTGAGGATGGCAATGTCTAATCCTGCTGGGGAGATGGAAGTGGATCCTTCCACTGAGCCAAAAACACCTTGTTTATGCATCTGTCACGACCCGCTACTGACCTCCGGGACTCAGCCCCGGTCCTGGGACTCCAACCCTCCCAAAACCACCCCCACGACCGCCCCAGGCCCGGACCGCTACCCGGCCAACTCCCCCGGCCATCACCGGCCATCACCGCCCGTCGGCGCCACCAGCCATCGCCACCTGCGGCATCCCCGGCCATCACTGCCATGACCGCCACATCAGCACCGGGTCTCGGCTATCACACCACATTAGCGCTGGCACCACCCATCACCCCCGGCCCGTGCCGAGACCCCCATCACGCATCAGGATCACGCATCACTGCCGCCGACCTCTGCACGCCACACCCTGCTCCTGCTCCCTCTTCACAGCACCACCACTGCGTGTCTCTGTGCTTCCAGTATGAGACCTCCACGCCACGCGACATGTCTTAGCCTTGCCCTGTCCCGCGCGGCCCCCAGGTCTCATCCCAAGCCCCGGCGCTGTGACCTGCTGCTGAAACCCAGGCCTGATCCCCGGGCCATATGTACTACGTAGTATATAAGGCGCAGAGTAGTAAGTAGGTACTCTAGTCTTGATATTACCGTAACCCGTCCTGTCTGTTGTGTTTTGTCTCTGTTTTGTTTTCTCGTGTGTCCCGGTTTCATTACCTTTACTTGCTTCTCTTCTTGTACTCGTCTCGTTTCGACTCTCTGTCTCGTCTCCACTCGTCTCATACCTCTAATCTATTCTTGTTTCTCTTCTCTACTCTAAGTTCTCTCGACTCTCCGTTCCCAGCTCCTCTCTCGACTTAATTGTTTCCATCTCCTGCTATCTTATCTCGACTCTTTCCCCTTTTGGTTATCCAACTTCCCCAGCTCTGCTTCTATCCCCAGGACTCGCTAAGTCCCCACGTCTGATTTTCTCTTGATCCCCGGGACTCGCTCGCCCACCAGCGCTCGCTCGTCTCACTCTCTTGCATCCCCGGGACTTGCGCCAACCTCCGGCACTCGTCCTTCACCCTCCCTGGCACTCGTCTCACCCACCGGCGCCACCGGCACTCCTCCATGCACCACCCCCCACCCCGCTTCGGTCTCCTACGCTTCACGCTCCTCCTGGTGCTCTGTGTTTGTACACGGTGAATAGCCATAAGGTGGTTCGCCCAGTAGACTGAGTCCCCATGGTCAGCGGAACCTGACACACCCCACAATATCCTTGGACATCTTTTGAGAGGTTGACAATGAGTGCCTGGAGTGCCTTGAAGTTTATGGGACCCCTGCGGCTATTCCCCAATGGGACAGATGGTGTGAGATGAGCAAGGAGGATTATTATTGCCTCTTCTTCAAGTGCACCAAAGAGGGTATGGCGGAGCTGTTTCCTAAGGCTAACAGCCTCTATTATATTGGGATGGACCCAAATGTGGGTCAGCTCTAGAAATGAACACCTGCACACAGTACAATGCCTTCTATTGGGGCTGCAACTAACATTGCACTAACCAATTTTGAAACAGTAGACACAACTGCTGCAGAGAGTTCTCCAGCCCCACTGAGGAAGGACTTAGAGCCCCTCCCCCCTGCAATTAACATTGCAACTGGGGAGGAAGCAAAGATGATGGACACAGGTGGAGATCTACTAAGCACATAGAATGGGCTGAGCACTGAACATGAAATGACCATGAGCAAGTGTTGATGAATAGACTAGGGTTTAACCCAAGTCCCAAGTTTACCAGCTGACTGTCAGGAGACTTCCATTTTTTGTATACACCGACTTCTCCTCAATTCACTTCTCTACACTCCAGCCCACCTCTTGCGCCGCTCCCCAGGATCCCCAGGGCTTGCTCTAGACTTCCAGAGATCTCTGGACATGGCTTCTTTTTAGGAAACCCCTGGAACTTCCTACACTTCCCATACAAGCATTATCCAAGGTTAAGGTTAGCTCTAGTCATCTATACAGTTGTTTTCATACCTCTGCCACCAGCTGATACACTGCACCAAGCAGTGGAGATCCTTAGACTTGTTCTCTTTGTATTCCCCTCTGCTAGGTGATTAGTTACCATTGTTTCATTGCTTATCATTCCTAATATAACTTTGTATTCCCCTCTGCTAGTTGTGTGATTGAGCTGCAACTCCTTGAGGTCACCCTTACACTGACAAGAGAGCATATAAGTTGAGATTCCTCCAGAGATCTGACAAAAGAGCATAGATGTAGAAACTCCTCCTGATATACAATAGGAGAATGTAGAGGTTGAGATTCCTCTGGAGGCTTTGGATATGGACCATGAGAATGGATGGGAGGATGAACTTGAAGAAGAACTTGAAGAGTCTATTGGTGGTGGATCTGAAATTTGAAGCTGTACAGACCTGTGCAAACAAATTGTAGAGTAACAACTTCACAGACTGGTCGTGTCTAATATTATTTTGTTTTTCTTACTTACTTTTCCTTATGTACACCACTGCCCGGTGCGTGCTGTTTGTCAATCTTTGCAAAACCTTATTTTATTTTCACTACAAAAGTAACATAGCCAGACCTCACTCTTAGCTGTCTTCACATACTGTGTCTGACACTAAGTGTGAGCCTGTTGACTTACTTACACTCTTATTATTACTTACCATGCCCTATAGTTATTCTTATCTATCTATAGGTCAATACAGCTGTCTTCACATACTATGTCCAACACTAAAGTTATTCTTATCTATCTATACAAATCAATGCTGATTTGAAAAAGTACAAGAAGTTCTTATCACCCAGCCAAATCAAGCAGCTGCATTCTCTGTGTGGCTTTGTGACATTGTATCTGAAGAGATATGGAAAGATGGAAAGATTCAAGTCAGTCAGGAGGTGGCTCAACAGTGGGATGTAGGGTAGGGTGTTTATTGGGCAAGAACACTGCAGGCATTGGCATGTCACTATCAGATCTTGGAACAACTACCAATTGAGAAGCATGGGAGAACAAGAAACTCAAGGACTCTGTTATCAGATGAATAGGTCAAAGTGGCAGCTCTTAATTGGCTGAACTCACAGACCTCAGATGAAGTTACACCACAACGCTTTCAATGAGCATTAAATTCCATAATCTTCCTTGCTCTCTCTGTTGTTTGCAAGAGCCCTCTTAGCAAACACACTGCATGTTGATAGCTTTTGAGGCTTGGCTGGTGATTTACAGTCCTTTGAAAAAGTGTATATATGGTTGAGTATGAGCATACTGAGTTTGTAGTGTATTGGCAGAATGTCTTTCTTCTTGTGATGACAGAGTCTGAAAAACTGATGGCAAAGTATGAAGGTCTTGAGTTGAAGCATGTCCCTCCAACTTTGAAGCCCAGAGAAAAGGAGATTGTTGCATGCTTTCAAGATGAATTGTGTCTTATAGTGAATGAATGCAAACAAAGTGCATGGTAAGCATCTAATTATATATTATTAAACAATCTTACAGAAGAAAGGATGGGGAAGGCTTATCTATGTTTTTAATTTTATCAATGCTGAGACCAGGTTTCTTGTTCATTGTGACACTGATGGCACTGTGATTGAAGAAGCTTGTCAAATCATCTATCCAGATTCTAATGGTGATCCATGGTGGGATGCCAACCATTTTCATGCTCAAGTTAACAAGACAATCTTCATCATCAAGAAGCAACACCCTGATTGCACTGGCCTTTTGGTTTTTGATCAGTCCTCACCTCATGCATCCCTTCCATCAGATGTGCTGAAGGCCTTTGAAATGAATAAATCTGATGGTGGCCAACAGTGAAAACAATGTGATACTATCATTCCTCAATGAAATCCATATTCTAAACATCAATGAAAGACACAGAAAATGACACTTCCTAATGGTCAACCTGAAGGCCTTTATTGAGGCCATATTGAGTGTGGCTTTGATGTTAGAAAAAAAATGTGCCAAGTGTTGTCTGGTCTGTACCATTGAAAACTGTGACTGTTGCATGGCACAAATTTTCTACCATCAAGAGGAATTCAAGAATCAGATCTCATAGCTTGAGACTCTGATCAAAGGCTAAAGGAATGAGTGTATATTCTTGCCACAGTCTCATTGTGAACTGAATCCATTGAAATGGTAAGAATTTTCATATGATCTATTTGAGTATGTATACTGAAACTGAACATTTGAAGTATTGGGGTTGAGTCAAGTACAGATACAGAGAAGTTCTGAAGAATACTTCTGCAGAGGCAAAGGAAGCTGCAGTCAAATATCTTGATGTCTGTCCAGAGACTGTGATTCAGCAGTTCATTAACTGTACTTGGCAGGTTATGAGTGCCTATCATATGGGGCTGAGTGAAAAAGCAGCCGCTTTGGCAGTACAGAAGTAGAAACAGCACTGCCAGGTTTCCCAGCATGCCCTGATGTCTATTGAGGCTGTTTTGAACTAGATACAAGTACTTTAGATAGTCAAAATTTTGGTTGAAATTACTCAAAAATATTGGTGGACCTACACTACTTGTGGGAAAAACTTTGGAATAGCATTTGTTGACATATTTCATTGAGCTGACTCCAGATCTGGAGTCAGTTTGTCTCCAAAAATTCACACCATTGAGTTACCCACTTTGTCAATTTTGATTGTCCACAACTGTACATTGATTCTATTCTTGATCGCTTTCAGATGTCATCCTGCACCCCTGTCTTCACACCTATTGTTACAAATCATAATCTATCTCTTGTTCAAGTCACCAAGACTCAAATTGAGAAAGATATGCACATCCAATATGCTAAGAGTCTGAATTATCTGTCCCTTGTTGGTTCTTTGCTCTATGCTACTCAGACTAAGCCTAATAAACCATTCACTGTTAGACTTGTCACTCAATTTGCTGGAAATCTGGCCATGTCTCATTTGTCTGCCTGTAAGCATGTCCTCATTATCTTGCTTTGACTTGGAGGTTCCATAAATAAAGGAATCAAAATTAGTTGGATGTGTAGAAATATACAGTGAGTTCCTCAATCACTCCAATAGGATATGAACGACTGATGGTGGCTGTGACTATCTTTGGCTTTAGAAGTAAAGACTGCCAAATACCAATCATTATGCTGCACTTGTAGAGTCAGGCAAAATGACGTATACGAGTTGTGCAAGTCCATACCTCAACAGGATGGAGTGATGTGAATTGGGCAGGAGATGTGTATGACAGGAAATCCATGAGTGGCTGGAGCTACAACGTCAATGGAAGTACCATTTCAACATCATCCAAGAAGCAGTCCGTGGTTGCCATGTCTACTGAAGTTGAATCTATATCTTCTTCTAATGCCACTCAAGAAGCCATCTGGTTGTAGACCCTATTTTCCAAGCTTGACTTTCCACAAGTCATGGCTACTATTGTAGCGACCATGAATGTTTATCGATACTTTATCTTATCACCTCCCTTTTTCATACTAATCTATGTAAAGGCTAAACAATCAAGCTTTATTCTTCAGTATATTATATATTTATAGTTCTTCTTCTATGAGTAATTTACATAAATCATATTTTCTCTGTATATCCTATTTACACTGTTTCTTTCAGATTGTGAAGATGAATTCTGCTACCATTATAGAACACATTTTTTAAACTTGTAGCTGTTGTCTTGTTGAGGTGTGGATGTATTCAATACTGACTTTCCCTTCTTTGATGGCATAGGGATTATAATGATACTTGACATTGATGTGCTTGACTCTGTTGTAATTTTATTTATTTTGAGTGATAAAAATTGAGCCATTGTCTTTGCAAAGTGGTGATGGAGGTGCTATTGCTAGTCCAATCTCAGATAGAGCCAAATACATACATTGTATATGTTCTTCTGCCCTGATCAGTGTTATACAATTAGCCTCAGTGGTTGATGTGGCAACAGTATCTTGTAATCTTGCAGTCTAATACAAGCTTGCAGGTACATGCCACCTGATATGGATTTTTGTGTGTGAATGTCTGCTGCAAAATCTGAATAGTATCTGCACAGAGTGTAGTGTCATATCTATGACCAACATATCAGATTTTGAATTCTAGTGTATCCTTGATATAGTGAAAGACATGCACTAGTGCAAGCCAATGCAGTTTACCAGTTTTGATATGAATTAGCTTACAAAGGCTATGTTGGGCCTAATACTTATCTGGGTGTACATCAAGCAGGGCTTTGCAGTAAGGTTTGTCCATGTAGAGCTGGTCTTGCTTGATCATGGGTGCTTAGGTGTGGCCAAAACCAATATCAAGTAGAAGCAGTGTGTACTTTGGAGTGCATTCTACATTCCAAACTTCTTAAGAGTAAGATACTCTTCTTGGTCAAGAAATATGAGTGTTTTTTCACAGTTGTGTGTAACCCTGATTCTTAGCATGAGTTTTCCGTTTTCAATGTTCTTGATCTTGTACTTCACCCAAGTACTTCCACGCTGTTTTGGATGATGACATCCCAGATGTATTGTTAGTGTATGTGCTCATTATTGTTGTCTTGCCATTACAGTTCCTGAACATCACAGACTGATCAGCATTTGACTTTTAGTCAAGTCTTTTCATTTCCTCATCAAGTGTGCATGCTACTAGCTGTTTGCTCTATCTATAGCTCCATAGTTGGCTTTATGAAGTAGCAATACCAGATTTTTTATTGTTGTCTCTATCTTGACATCAGTGTGGTAAACCTTTTTTGACTGTATCTTGTGGCATTTGGGCTGCTCCATTAGGATCAGCACTTGAGCTGGTGCATTTAAGTATGTGCCGCTGTAGTCATTTTGCCATATTTCATAGTTGAGGATCATCTCCATCATTAAGTTTATTTTCAGAGAGTTTTATGACAACACTTTTTCAATTTCAACTCTTCATTTGACCATTATACTGATCCCTTTGATTGGTCAAGTACATCAACACTTTGTTGATGAACTACAGTGGAAAGAGAGTGACAGCTCAAAACAAGACAAGATATGCATGCTCTGATGTCTTGATGCACACATAATGGCTCATAATTTGAGTCAAAAATAAAGAGTAAGTTGCATGTGAGAATATCAACAGAGTCATGTGACCATGTTTTATTATATTTGGAAGTGGTTCAAATTGGTTGAACTACATCTTGACTTTCAGCCACCATCATGAAAGCTACTTCTTCTGCACAATGCTCTACTGTTGCTTCTTTTCTTGCTCAAGGGTATTCTCTGTGTCAGATTGAGGCTAAAGCTGGTCAAAGGAAGTCTACTATTGAGAGAATTGGTAGAGAGTTGGAGGTGGACAAGGAAAACCATCCTGGAGGCCATCCAGCTAAGCTTACTCCACATGATGAATAGGCTATTGTTCAACAAATTTCAACTGGGAGAGTTGATACAGCTGTTCAGGCCACCAATTTTATCAACAACATCATTTTCAACCATGTCTCTCCTCAAATCATTTACAATGTGCTAAAGGAGGAGGGGTATTGGTTTGCTACAAAGAGAAAGTTCCTACGCTCAAAGCTAGACATCAGCAACTATGATTTGATTGGGCTCAAGAGCATCAGACTGAGACTGTAGAGGATTGAAAAAGAGTGTTGTGGACAGATGAAACAAAGATTAACAGGATTGGGTCAGATGGAAAGCAGTATGTGTGGAAACTATGAGGAGAGGACATTTCAAACTGACCTACTGTAAAACATGGAGGAAGGAATAATCTCATGGTATGGAGGCTGTATGGGTTGGAATGGGGTAGAAAAGCTAGTAGAGGTGGTGAGAATTGTCAATGCAGAGCAGTACTGTGAAATTTTGGATGATGGAGCAAAGGAGAGCTTTGAAAAGTTTGAGATGGAGGAGGGTGCCTGCTATTTTCAACAGGACAATGACCCCAAACACAACTCCAAGAGGGCTAACAAGTGGTTTGAAGACAACAACTTTGATGTCCTCTGGTGGCCAGCCCAATCCCTTGATCTTAACCCTATTGAACACCTTTGGGAGTCAAGGAGCAGCTTAGACAGTATGAAACACTTTCACACTGTGCATGAATTGTGGGAGAAGGTTGCAAAGGAGTGGGATGGAATACTAGCAGAGGTATGCCAAAGACTGATAGAAATCATGCCTAGAAGGATTCAAGCAGTTATCAAGGCAAATGGAGGACATACAAAGTACTAAATACCAAAATTAAAGATGCTCAAAAAACTGTCCCAATGAGTGAATCCATTGTTGATGATTGTAATGCTCCAGCTACTTTATAGAAGTTAATGACCTTCATATTCCAAGATGTAATTGGGAAGTTCATACACATCTACTTAGATGATATATTCATTTCTTCCAACTCCATAGAGAAGCACAAACAGGATCTACAAGTTGTGTTTGAAGACTATAAAAAGTGAGTTTGTACCTCAAGTTGTTTGCTTCTGCTGACCACAGGAGCTGAGATCACTGAGCAAGTCCTTACTAAGCAGATACAATGTGCTATGTGCATGATGGATACCAAGGACAAGCTCCAAGCATGAAAACTGGGGCAGGGCCTGTCAAGAGACCTCCATTTTGCACCCTTTTTTTCTCAGCCATGCTTCACTCCCACTCAATTCCTTTGCCTTTCCTTTTAACTTGTCAAGTTCCTCATTGGTCAGACCATGGGAATCTACTTCCTTATTAGTTCTTCCTCTTAGGCTGGATGAGCTCACAGCTACTGGCAAAATCATTGGCATATAATTTGCAGTCATGTTGCATGTGCATGACCTCTGCATGTGCTTAGAGCATGTGACCATAGCTGTGACATTACTGTGTGTTACCATGATATGTGACTGATCCATCAGAAATGTCACACATTTTGTGACATGTGATGTGACATATGACATGTGACCAGTCATGTGACCCACTGTTGACTATTTTCTGGAAGAGTGACTCCTTAGACTGTTCTCTTTGGATTTTCCTCTGCCAGATTAGTACCTTACTAGCTATTTGTGACATACTTTTGATATACTTTGGATTTCTCTCTGCTAGCTGTGTGACTGAGCCACAGCCTCCAGAAGTCACTCTTACAGGGCCAGAGAAGTGACAAGGCTAGGTGCAAAGAGCATCAGTCACATCCAGGTATAGCACACACAAAGAGTGAGCACCAGGGTTGAAAGCCAGTTCTAAGGCTGATGGTCACTAGTGGTTGAGTTGCTAAGGATTGGTGGCAGGAAAAAAGCAAGTCTGGTAGTGTTGACAAAGGGCACAGGAGTTAAATAGGCCAAGACAAGGGAAGAACAAAGTAAGGGGACAAAGAAAGAGTCAACAAAAGGAGTTGGAATTGACAAAAGAGGGAGAGGAGTTGAAAAAGAGAAACTTGAATGAGACTTGGAGAGAAAGATGATGTCAGGTTCTGCTAATCATAGGGGCTCAGTCCACTGGGCAAATCCTTATGTGGCACACACAATGTCCACAAATGCAGCAGTACTGTCAGGGAACTTCCATTTGACTTCTATTTTTGGCACATCATAATGCCTCAACCCATCTTCTATGCCACTCTGCAGGACCCCTGGGGCTCACTCTAGACTTCCAAAAGCACTTCCTCCAATCCTGTCTCACCTATATCCACCTCAGCAGATATGCCTTTGACTCTGACACATTGAAGATAGCTTGGGTGCTATCATACATGAAGGCTGGATGGGTCTCCACTTATGCACTTCACATTTTTTGATGTCTCAGAAGTGTCGGCAGCTTTGCAGATTGTGTAAAGGCGACCTCCGGGAGTTGCGGCTCAATCACACAACTAGCAGAGGAAAATCCAAAGTTGTATTAGACAGGGTAATCAATGATACAATGGTACTAATCACCTAGCAGAGGGAAATCCAAAGAGA
>JAGGAQ010000179.1:0-34160 GCA_017657225.1 Termitomyces sp. T69sscA | reverse complement strand
ACAACAACAACAACAACAACAACAACAACAACAACAACAACAACAACAACAACAACAACAACAACAACAACAACAACCACCACCCCACCCCGCTCCAGCAGTTTAGAGCTATTACCTACTGTCGTACCTACCGTTCTCTCTAAATCACTTTCCTCTTGGCCCTGCTGAACTAAAATCTCCCTAATCCCACATGGGGACATGCACAAAATCAACCTTCCCCCCTTTCCGCTTCCCCTCCTCTCTTCCCCATCCATGTATCTCATTTTTGTTTATTGTTTACTATTTCAACCGGTCCCATCACCCGTAGAATTAGCTTTGCTCGCACTCTCATGCTCTGCTCCCCTTCACATCATTCTCGCCCCTTTCCTCATTTGCTACTCATCATCACTCTGATTCCCAAGTGTATGGCTGTCACCACGGCCCCCTCCACTCTCTGGCCTGCTCCGGACTCCTCCACACCTGTCACGCCAGACAGACTCTCCCAACCGAAGATCCCACCATTCACCCCCCCACACCCCAAAAGTTGCCGACCCTTCAGTGGCTGACGAGTCTGACATGGACTTGGATGATGATTTGTGCCTGTCCCTCAACATGATTCCCAAAGGCCATCAGCTTGTTGTATGCGGTGTTACCTCCTTGAACCCGTTGGAGACTTCAGTGGCTCTCATCAAGGATCTGCTCTCAAACTTGGCCTCTGAATCTGGCTTCGAACACCTCAAGGTCCGCCCCCCAATGGTATCGCTGTTCAGCAAGAGATCCTCCAACCTGTCGTCAGCATGTTATGTTGAACTCAGGCATAGTGTGGAAGAAGCTGGCCCCGAGCCTAGGGTCGATCTTCTGGAGGACATCAAAGTGTGGATAATGATGACCAGGCCTGTGTGGGAAGTGAGATGGAGCACCAGTCGCAAAGGATGGAGCGACAAACTGTCAGGTTCCGCTGACCTCGGAGGCTCAGTCTACTGGGTGAATCCACCTTACGGCTATTCACCGTGTACAAACACGGAACACCGGGAGTAGTGCGAGGCGTAGGAGACCGAAGCAGGGCGGGGGAGGGTGCGTGGAAGTGTGCCGGGGGCGCTGGTGGGTGAGACGAGTACCGGGGAGGGAGAAAGACGAGTGCCAGGGGTTGGCGCGAGTCCCGGGGGTGTAAGTGAGTGAGATGAGCAAGCACCGGTGAGCGAGCAAGTCCCGGGGATCAAGAGAAAACTAGGCATGGGGACTTAGCGAGTCCCAGGGATAGAAGCAGAGCTGGGGAAGTCAGATAACCAAAAGGGGAAAGAGACGAGATAAGATAGCGGGAGATGGAAATGATTAAGTCGAAGGGGAGAGAGCCGGGAACGAAGAGTCGAGAGAACTTAGAGTAGAAAAGAGAAAAGAGGACAATGAGAATAGATTAGAGTTACGAGATGAGTGGAGACAAGATAGAGAGTCGAAACAAGACAAGTACGAGAAAAGAAGCAAGTAAAGTAAGGAAACCAGGGCACGTGAGAGACGAAACAGAGACGAAACACAATAGACAAGACGGGGTTACGTTAATATCAAGACTAGAGTACCTACTTACTACTCTGCGCCTTATATACTACGTAGTACGTATGGCCCGGGGGTCAGGCCCAGGTTCCAGCAGCGGGTCGCAGCGCTGGGGCTTGGGATGAGACCCAGGGGCTGCGTGGGACGGGGCGAGGCTAAGACATGTCGTGCAGCGCAGAGGTCTCATACTGGGAGCGCAGAGACATGCAGCGGTGGTGCTGTGAGGAGGGGGCAGGAGCAGGGTGTGGCGTGCGGAGGTCGGTGGCAGTGATGCGCGATCATGATGCGTGATGGGGGGTCTCGGCGCGGGCCAGGGGTGATGGGTGGTGCCGGCGCTGATGTGGCGTGATAGCCGAGACCCAGCACTGATGTGGCGTGATAGCCGAGACTCAGCGCTGATGTGGCGGTCACGGTGGTGATGGCCGGGGGTGCCGCGAGTGGCGGTGGCTGTGGCGTTGACGGCCAGTGATGGCCGGTGATGGCCGGGGGAGTTGGCCGGGTAGTGATCCGGGCCCGGGGCGGTTGTGGGGGTGGTTCTGGGAGTGCTGGAGTCCCGGGGCCGGGGCTGAGTCCCGGGGGTTGGTAGTGGGTCATGACACAAACAACTGTCGTGCCGACTACTGGACTTGTACCCAGGTCTGACTAGCTGTAACGGCGTGCCAGCGGAGCACCTTTCTGTCCTTCGTGAACACATTGAGAAACAAGGCTTCAGGGTTGCATCGATCTTCGCCTCTTACAGTGGACCACAGATCACCTTCCTTCTCCCCACTGATGCTGATTGCTTCATGGCTCTTGGATCCCTGGCTGTGCTGTTGCGGGTCTCCAAACACGTTGCTCACATTGAGCCACTGAAGGAGATTCCAATCGAGCAACCGTTCAAGCTGGTAGTCACGGGCGCACAAGACTTTGATCAGCTGGAAAGAATCCTAATCCCCTGGATCAAGAGGAGGGTTCCAAAACACTCTTTCATCAAGAGCAGAACAACCGACTTGAACTCTGACCTGATTATCTTCTTGCTGGCTTCGTGGGCTGACACCCTCTCCATCCTTCGCTGTGGGGACGACTTTAGAGCCAAATTCCCGGAGACGATTTTGCCTCCTTGCCTCTTGTGGGACTATAATGACAACCCCCTGCGTAAAATGTCGCTTGGTGACCAGGTCTCATGAGGAGCAGATCAGATTAGCGGCACAGTCAGCTCACTGGTTCGTAAGGTTCGCAAACTGCATGGCGAAGTCCAGTCGGTCAAAGCTCAACAGGCAGACATACTGGCCAACCAGAAGGTGATGTTTAATCTCATCTCAGACCTGGACCATCGCATGAGCACCTCGCAACAGGCTATACTGTTGCAGAGCCTGGAGTTGCGATTGCAGTCTCAGATTGGTGATCTCGAAACCCAAGCTAGTAGCCTATGTGTGGCCATCCATCTGTCCAATGACACCGATGAGAAGGCCGATCTCCAAGCCACAGTGACTGAGGTCAAACGTGATTTGGCCCTGAAAAGGCAGGAATTAGCCAGGGTGACAGGAAAGTTTGAAAGCGTTACTGGCGTACAACCAGCCCCAGCCCCACCTGCACTGGCCTCAGTCTTGCCTGCCAATCCAGCCACCTTGACTCATCCTTCAGCGGCTTGGACGTCTCTCAAGAGGAGGAAAACCTCGCTTGCTCACATGGAACTTGACGGCAACAACGGGGACTCAACGATGGTGCGTATTGATCACGCTTTACCGCTCTCAAAATGTGCCCGTAACCTGAGTTTGCGATCAGCCAGAGCCTCTCCCAATGATGTTGATCCTACCATCACCGCCATCGTCACCTCAAGGAAGATCTCAGATGGGCGGCCAGGGCAATGGAGGATAAGGGCTGGCACGGGGTCTGGGCTCGCTTGTTACCGCTCTCCTTCCTTCCCTGCATTCTCTAATTTTTGCACCCTTACTCCCTCGATGCCTACTTCTTGTTTCTTGAACTCTTCATCCGCCCCAGTCGTGCCCCTTCTTGCCTTCGACCATGCCACAGCGGCGAATTCCCAGGGCATAGTGATTGTGTCAGCAGCCCCTTCTTGTAGTTTTCCTAGATCCTCCTCTACCATTTTCTTGACAATACTCATTCTTTACTTACTGCTCTTCTCCTTTCTTGTGACGCACACTCACGCTCAACCTGCACTTTCCCCTTCACAATTTAGTGTTTGTGCGCTCAACGCTAATGGATTGGTTAGCCCCATTAAACTTGCGCACATAGGGGCTCTGCTGACCAAGCTTGTTCCTCATTTCTTCACACTATCTGAGACCAAAACAAGGTCCAGCACGGGCTCAAGGCTCCCACTCTCCAACTATGAGATCTTCAAGGAGCTAGGTGTCCAGTGCTCCTCATTGCCGCTGGCCAAATGGGGTATAGTTCTGGGCATCCATAAAGATATCCAAGTCATTGACCACGTACCTCTGAGCAGTATCTCCCTGTGTGGCCAAGTTGTTGCTGTTGATGTGATCATCCCTTCACCCGCTGGAGCCTCAGTTCCCCATCGTGTGTTCGCAGTGTATGCCCCCTGTGATCCGAATCTTGACCCCCTTTCACATGGCTTCTGGGAGCATCTGACAGATGCTGTTAGGCAGACCAGCTCGTCATGATCTCTCTTCGGCAACCTTAATGCCACTGTCTCAGCTGCTGAGCGTGCGTCAGATAACGTGCAGGCCAGACAACTGCTTACAAAGTTTCTGACGGAAACTAATGGCGCTGACCTGTGGTGTCTGACCCCAGATTGTAACCGTCACATTAACTGGACTTGTCGTGGTTGGTGCTCACATAATGGAGGTAATATCATTGACAGGGTCATTGTGTCTCAAGAAGCCTTGGACGATTTTGAGATTCACACAGACCTGACATGGGTTCCTGGCACAGATCACAGGGCCATAGTGGCCAACGTTGTGCTACGGACCCCCCTTCTTGGAGTTCGGGCCGTCCGTCACCCACCATACTGCCTGCACTTACCCACCCCACCACCACGCTTTAGATTCCCTGGCAAGTTAGATAAACACAAATTCTCACAGTTCGCAGAAACGGTTGACCGAATGATAGAGGCTGATAAGGGCAACCTTGAAGCTGATGTGACTACTGATGCTTCATTTGTTGACAGATACAAAAGACTCACAAAGATCATGGACCTTGCCACATCCAGCATCTTTGGTCGAAATAAGCGGTTCACGCACCAGGACAAGAAGGTCACCTCACCGCTGATTCAGAGACTTGTGGCTAGGACCTGCCATTTGGGTGGTGCAATATCCATCGCACGCGGACACGCTCGGTTATTCTTGTATGGCTCTCTTCAGCTTCACAACAAGCTCAGGTTGGAATTTGACCTCAAGGGAGGAGGGCCTGTTGACTTGTTCACCGACTTCCTCATTGAGGCCAGGCATGCCTGTCTTTACATGGCCAGGAAGGCAGAAATCATAGCATGCGCTCAACAGTACGACAGAGGACAAATTATTAGGGTCCTGCAGGGCACCTCCTCAAAGAAACTCCTGGGTTCAGCCCCTAAGTTTGTACCTCTTCCAACAGCACTCCGCTCGACGCAGTCCACTGGTGTCATTGAAACGGAACCGTCAGCGGTGGTGGATATCACAAGGAAGTATTTCACTGACCTTTACAAGCAGTCACCGCTGCCAGATAAGCCCAAACCATGGCTGACAACCCCGTCAGTGGCAGCGGTCTGCCAGCGTGTGGAGCAGGACCCCTTTGTGTGGCCTGTTCTGGCAACACTTCTGGACTTCAGAGCAATGTTGCGCAAGGGGAATCCCCGACTGTCTCCTGGACCAGACGGATGGGAGAAATGGTGTGTGAAGAACCTGTCTGACCATGCGCTCTCACTGGTACTAGATCTTCACAACTATATCATCATTAACTCGCGCTTCCCTGGTGATCTGAAAGACACGCATCTTATGTACTTTCATAAGAGGAGAGTTCATACAGAGCTTTCTAATTGGAGAGGGTTGCTCATCTCCAATTTCCTTGCTAACTCTCCCATGACCTGGCTGAACTTTCAGCTCTCACCTTATGCAGCCCGCATGGGTATTATCCCAGAAACCCAGGTTGCAACTCAGCCAGGGGTTCAGACTCGTGACCTCATGAGCTTCCTCAGTAGCCTCAAGACATGGAGTCGACGCAGCAAGACTGCGCTGTATCTCTTCAAGAGAGATCAGATGAAGGGCTTTGACTACCTATCTCCGAGCGGCTTTTACAATGCGTGCAAAGCTTATGGTCTCCCCTCCTCCATCCACGCACTGAATCAGGCAGCTCAATCTGCCACAAGATGTTTTACCCGCACGGCCTTTGGCATAGCTGAGCCGATTGTGGTCAATGGCGTGACCAAGCAGGGTGGACCAATGTCCCCATTCAAGTCGACCATCACCACTAGTTTGGGACATCGTTACCTGAATGATATCGCTCAGGGAGACCCTGACACAGTCGTAGTCAGCAGTGGATCCAATCGGACTGGAGATCCCCACCAACCAATTGACTCCCACTCCCTGACCATCACCATGACTGAAGCCACTGATGACAGTTATCTTGTAGCCAAAACTCACGAAGCCCTGTGCCATTTCACTCTCAAGGTGGAGCGCTTCCAGTTTAGTTACGGGTGGCTGACATCCTGGGCCAAAACCTCTGCCCATGTGATCAATAGCTCAGACCCGCCCCCCAAGACTCTGCTGTTCCTGTCAGTCACTAACAAGACTGGCATCGATCCGTGGACAGTCACCAAACACCACGTACCAGTTCTAGCAGATGAGTTCAGCTTCCTGCGTACCCAAGTTGACGATCCCAAAACTAGGTACACCGAACTGCGGGACATCATCGACTCCTTTGTGTTTCCCAACTTCTCCATATGCACACCATTCACTCTAATTTGGAAGCTCGTATCTCAGTGTATTATCTCTCGTTGCAGAGCTTTATTGTCTCTGCAGCAGATTCTACATGCTGATGCCTGTCAGGTTCCGCTGACCATGGGGGCTCAGTCTACTGGGCGAACACCAAGGCATAGGAGACCGAAGCGGGGCAGGGGCGGTATGTGGGGGAGTGTTGGTAGCGCCGGCGAGTGGGGTGAGTGCCGGGGAGGGTGGAGAACGAGTGCCGGGGGTTGGCGTGAGTCCTGGGGGTGCGAGAGAATGGAATGGGCGAGTGCCGGTGAGTGAGCGAGTCCCGGGGATCAAGAGATAACAGATGTGGGGACTTAGCAAGTCCCGGGGATGGGAACAGAACTGGGGAAGTAATTCAGCTGAAAGGGGAAAGAGTTGAGATAAGATAGTGGAAGATGGAAATGATTAAGCTGAAGAGAGGAGCCGGGAACAGAGAACCAAGGGAACTTAGTGTAGGAGAGGGAAGGGAGAGCAATTAGAATAGATTGAGAGTACAAGGCGAGTAGAGACGGGACAGAGAGACAAAACAAGACGAGTACGACGAGAAAAGAAGCAAGTAGAAGTAACAAGACCAGGGTGCACGAGAAAACAAAGTAGAGACAAGAACAAGGCAAAACAATATGGGGCTACGGTAATATCAAGACAAGAGTACCTACTTACTACTCTACGACT
The DNA here is from genome assembly GCA_017657225.1 of Termitomyces sp. T69sscA. Lineage (NCBI taxonomy): Eukaryota > Fungi > Basidiomycota > Agaricomycetes > Agaricales > Lyophyllaceae > Termitomyces > Termitomyces sp. T69sscA. The sequence goes on along the minus strand of JAGGAQ010000179.1, from coordinate 27,057 downwards.
TATATACTACGCAGTACATAGGGCCCAGGGCTCAGGCCTGGGTTCCAGCAGTGGGTCGTGGCACCAGGGCTTGGGGTGAGACCTGGGGGCCGTGCAGGGTGGAGCAAGGTTGAGACATGTCGCACGGCATGGAGGTCTTGCACTGAAAATGCAGAGACATGCGGTAGTGGGGTGGTGAGGGGGAGCGGGAGCGAGGCGTGGCGTGCGGGGGTCGAGTCAGCGGTGATGCGTGATTGTGATGCGTGATGGGGGTCTCAGCACAGGCTGGGGGTGACAGGTGGTGCCAGCGCTGATGTGGCAGCTATGGACGGTGTGATAGCTGAGACCTGGCACTGATGTGGCAGTCACAGCAGTGATGGCCAGGGGGTGCCACGAGTGGCGGTGGCTGTGGCGGCGACGGGCAGTGATGGGTGGTGATGGCTGAGGATGCCGCAGGTGGTGGTGGCTAGTGGCGTTGACGGGCGGTGATGGCCAGTGATGGCCAGGGGAGTTGGCCGGGTAGCGGTCTGGGCCTGGGGTGGTTGTGGGGGTGGTTTTGAGAGGGTTGGGGTGCCGGGGCCAGGGCTGAGTCCCAGGGGTCGGTAGCGGGTCGTGACAATGCCATCAGACTTGACCAGCGGTTAATGCAGAGGGTACACAAACTCTTGGGCCTTCTCTTTTGTCCGTCGCACCTGATCGGGATCTGAATCACCACATCCCAGCCTACCGTCTCATGGCACACATCACCTTAGCAGACTGGACCTGTCAAATAAATTGGTGCTGCTACCCATTGGACGGCAGAGGTCTGAAGTGCTCATTCTCACGCTTCATGGGCTCTGTCCTCTCTGCGTGGATCATTGCACAGGGTTGTCTAGCTAAGTTAAATCTCTCGCTCAGACTAACTGATCAGAGCTATTTGCTAGGCGGAGACTGCTCTCTCTCTCACGCACTTGCCCTCATTAAGCTGCATCTCTCGCCACCTGACCCCCCAGTTGGCCACGCTTTGAGGTCACTCAGAGCAATGGGATGTGTGCATCTAAAGGACTTTGGTGCATGGACGATGATCAATACGTGCACCTCACCACGTTCAAGGCCTATCCCCCACCAGACGGGGATTGGTCCGTGGCTTAGAAAAGAAATTGGAGTTATCTTCAAGACCTATTCGAGGAGGCCAGGACAGACATGCTTTTTGACGGCCAACCAGACCTTATGCTCACCAGGACACTCAGAAGGCTGAGGGTGGAAAGCAACATCTATATCACATCGGCGCTGGATACTCGCCCCCCAACGTTTGAAGCAGTGGGAACCATGCACTGGGGAACGGACGGCTCAATGATCCCTGCCTCCACTGGTCCATTCAACGACAAGTCCGTCACTGCAGCTGCCACTGGGCCCAGGACAGTAACGTTCAGACTCAAGGGCCGTAACATGTCTATACTGCATGGTGAGCTGATGGGTTTGATTGCTGGTCTGATTATTGCTGGCACTGATGCAGCGGATGCAACCATTCATACCGATCACCTCAACTCAGTAAGAATCATCGAGGACAGCCTCACAATGGCAGACATGAAAGCGTGGCTTCGACACATGACTGGGTGCTCATACTACCGATGGATCCTGGATCTCCTGAAAAGAGTGAATGCACGCATCCTATATACCAAAGGACACTCCGGGGGAACATCTCTCCCCTTGACCCTGAATACCTCAGCAGACCACCACGTGGTTGATGCCCAACGCGACCGGCTCACCCCTTATGCTCTCTTACCAACATTCATGATGGACCTGTATACCTTTTTCAGTTGATCGGACGGGTGGATCAAATCAAACATACACAGCTACGTAGACAGCCTGCTTTCTCGACAGACTGCCCTAATGCTTGAGCTAAGCCCAGGCCTGCGCATGTGCCGATCGTTATATGACACCACCTTACCCCCCGAATTTCCCTACACCCGCTCCTTGTCATGTTATTCGGTGGTGGTCCAATTGTATGCAAGATCCGGACAACTACCCATGGCGATGCGTCTCCAGTCGAGAGGGAAGATCCCAACGGACCAGTGCCATTTTGGATGCTCGATGGCCATCAAGGACAAACACCATATCTTCATCGAATGCCCCCATTTCAGCCAACTTCATCAAGATGTGCAGGACGAGATTGTATGGGTCACATCAGTGCAGTGTAACGAGCTCACGGAGTCAGGCACGCTTCAATGCAACCAGGCGACTATCATCATGGAGGCAGCTAAGTCCTTATTCCGTGATGAGTCACCCGCCTGCCCACTTGACAGTCCGCCTTCTACCTAGGTCTGATCCCCAAGGTCAGCGTTCTCATTCACACCGACGGTGGCCGCGGGCAAGTTCCCCTGCTGGAAATCAGGTGTATCGCTCATTACTTCACGTCTAATTGGCACCTCACGTCCATTCGCCTTGTGAGCCGCATCTGGGGTCAAGTCCAACGCATAGCAGTGAGACGTTCCAGCAGATGGATTGTTAACTTCCCTTCACCTTTCCGTATCCCTACTGTTACTTAGTTCTACTTGTGCGCAATGCTGTGTATTTCGATCACAGTGGTGGCAAGCTTTCCCTATGGGGTTTTGATGCTACCCCACCTGCCCTTTTTAAATAGTATGTATTCTTTTCTCTCTAGGTCTATCGTGGAGTATCCTTTGTGGTGCGACCATAGCTATGTTACATAGCATAGGTAGATATCATAATTGTAACATTATATTCACTAGCATTACCTAGTTTTTCTTTCTGCTCAAGCTTGCCTAACCCATGTTGACAATGAGTTTGACACCCCTTGAAGAGGATGTTGCTATGCTTCTCAATGGTCCAATGCATAGATGCTCTTTTGAGATGCTAGCCTCAAACTAGAGGCTAACAAAAAGGAGTAAGAGTCAAAATATGAACAACAGCTAAAAACTGTAAGCTGAGATGTTAAAAACAGTAGACATTTGACTCACTTGAATAAGAAATTACTATAAAAAGACCAAAAGAAAGAAGAAATGGGCAAGAACAACAGCAAGGAGAGGGAAATGCCAATCTAAGCCAGTGGCAGTGCTAGAGTGACAGATCTAAAATCCTGAAATCAACCCATCAATTCATTAATCTGACCTCACATCTACTGACATCAAAAATATTACTACTCTCTGCTTCACTCATACTCATGTCACCTTGCTATCTATGCAGAGCCTCAAGAAAATAAAAAGACAAGTAGCAAGGATGAGTGAAGAAAGGAGGTAAGGGAAGAGCAGTAGATAAATGATGAGTTGGAATAGATAGTCTGCCATACATGCCAAAGAACAAAACCCTGGGTAACCTCAAAAAATCAACCAAAAAAGTTGACATATCATATAGTTGACAGTTGGTCCATGCATCAGGAAGAGGAGTATAAAAGAGAGGATTTTGGAGGGGGACTGGTCAAGCAATCAGTGCCATGGCTTGGAGTACCCAGGGAGTGCAACCACTTGGGCTTATGAGCATCTAGATAGCTTTGAGTTTTCAGGGGTATATATCAATTTGAAACAGTTTTTAAGTCTCTGTCAGGTGGGAAAGATTTATGAAAAAACCAAATAAATTATATGACATTATATTCAAAAAGTGCATGTGCCTCATAGCTTTAGTCCAACACAACTTCCATGAAATATCAAATGGAAACCTGAGTTAATTAATTAACTTTAAGTCTACTTAGTCCATTTTGCATCACTATGATCAGGCATTTGATCAATCTTTTCTCAATCTTTAAGTGGTTCAGTGCATGTAGTTATTTCTATTCTTTCATTCTACCCTCATGCTTTCACAGCATAAAATAACATCTCTAAGCCAAAAAGTAGTTGTGTTGCTAAAAAAACCAAACCTCTCCACACCATTTGTTTTTTTCTTTCCTCTATTCTTGGCTTACTGTTGCTAATAATAGAGCTTGATGTCATCTAGAATGCTGATGATGCATTTACAATTCTACATTGAACATTGTGCCTTCCAATAGAACTGACCTTGTGTTAAAGAATCAATCTTAATAAGTGAGTCCAATCCTATTCCAAGCTTGATCCAACAAGATGCCCACTACAGGCAGATCTAATGAACCACTTTATCCTCTTTTGTCTCATTAGTAATCAACCTTGATGAGTCATATGCATAGACCTTACTCAGCATCAATAATTGATCATACTCTTTTACATACTAGGGGCCAAGTTAAACAGTATTAGTAATAGCACAGCCACCAATATAGTATATATAAGCAAACTGAAGAAGAAGATATTTTTATGCTGAGCAATAGCAGTGTTATTCTGGCTTACACATTGAATCAACTGTAAGCTTCTCTAGCAATGTCTGACTTGCTTCACTTGTCTATTTGCCCAACTTCTGGTTGCTTCTCAGCCTACTTGACTCTTTCTTGTTACATTGCTTACTTTATAGAAGGAGCTCTGGAGACATTAAGTTTTGTCCTTACACCTTAAACTAATTCTACTATGTCAAAGTGCAACAACTTGCTGCATGCATTGATCTATGTTGTGTCAACAAAGCTATAGGCACTGATGAGGTAGAGGCTTTTTCTGTCAAGTTTATCTTTTGCACTTGAAGTTCTTCTGTTTTAGAGTACTTTTAGCACTTAATGTATATCTGAATGATACTATCCTTGTGGTCCTTATATTTATCTCTGTTTGTTTTCTGAGTTTTCTAAGTTTGACAGTTATGGATTTAAGTAGCATCAAGTCCTGTAGTTCCACTAGTTCTACACTTTTTCCTAGTACTAATTTGACTCCATTCTATCTCTAACCTTCTTTCTAGTTTTCTCTAGCAATGTTACAGATTCTAGCATCTGATCTCCATGTAATGGATTGTCTGCACAAGTATGAGAATGTTCAGTTATGTAACAATAACATCTTGTATTCACAACATACCTAGTTTTAATTTTATCTGATTTAGCTACTACATGATATATGCAAGATTGTTTTATCTCATGACTAACATGTCCTTAAAATCTTCTGCTATCAGCTTTAGACTCTTAGCTCTTGGCTACTCTATTGAGAAACTCATCAAATTTCTGAGTTCCTTTTAGTGCCATGTCAAGAATGTGTTCTCATGACTGGCTTAAGTGACTTAAAACTAACACTACTAAATAAAAGTGACCCACCTATTTCTTGTACTGATTAGATACTAGTAGCTTTTGTACCAACTCATAGTTAGTAGTCATAGTGTTCTTTTTAACTTAGTTCTGAGATATGTTATTATTATGATATACTTATTGTTTACTATAATATATTCAGTTCCATCTATATTCACCTCAACAGAGATGCCTTTGACTTTGACTCACTGAAAATAGCTTGAGTGCTGTTATACATAAAGGCTGGACAGGCCTCCACCTATACACTTCACATTTTCCAATGTCTTGGAGGTGTTAGCAGCTTTACAGATTGAGTAGCCTTTGAAAAGGACTTTCAGGTGAAGTCTTCCTCAATTGACCCTGCTAAATCTGCCACATTAGTGCTGTGCAACAGAGACCAGTACAGACAGAGAAAGTGGATGCTAGATGAATACATTGATTCTTTCTGAGTGCTAGTCAATCAAGCAGCCTATTCAAATAGTCTCCAATTGTGCTTCATGTTCTGGAACAGCCTGCATTTCATGTTGATGATGGAGTGCATTGACAACCTTGCAGAGGGCCATCTGGATGATGAGCAGATTGCCACTTGGTTCCAAGACCAGTGGCAGCTCATAGAGATCAGGCATGAGCTATGCTGGATGCACTCCATTCCAGTAGTAGTCTTTTGAACCAATTTCCCATGCCTTCAACACCTACTCTTGCTTCTGTCAGTGTAAGGCTTTGATTAGTGACTCACAACATGTCAATAGCACTGAAAACGTTAAATATATTATGATAAGTAATGTGTAATTACAATGTGTTACACACCTAAAAACGTTAAATGGACTAAGTTAAGGAAGTTACTACAAATACGGACTACAAGTATTGAGGCGTGGTCACGTGTACCATGACAACCGCCCCCAACTTGTAAGGCAGAGGGAAAGAGAAAAGAAGGTTGATGGCACTAACTGCGCTTCTTCTTGCCAAGTTGGCTCTTCCCTCTGGCTTTCTCGTTGTCCCTAAACTCCTGAATCACCTCCAATGCGTGCATCATGTTGTACTCCTTTAGCCATTTATCCTCGCTTTCATCATAGCCCTTCCACCACATCAGAGACTCCGAAACACCACCTCGTGTCCTTTGTTCCCACAAAATCCTCTCGATCTCGACCTCATCCTCTGCCTCTATCTGCACTGGGGGTGGAGGCTCCTGCCTTCGACCAAGGATGGTGTCCTCATGCGCCAGGACCAAACAGAAGATATGAAAAATGTTATGGATTGCCCACCCGTCCAGGAGGGCCAACCGATATGCCATATCTGAGATTTTCTGCAATATGGGAAAGGGGCCAAATCTTTTCAAATCAAGTTTGTGATTCAGCCAGTCTGATCGCAAGTCCACCCATTCCAAGAAAACTCTATCCCCCACCACATAATCCGGTGATTTGGTGACCCACACATCATGGAAACGCTTCATCCGCACCGCCGCCAACTCCAACAACCCTTTCAGCTCAGCCTGCACCTCACAAATCCTATTCAACTGCTTGTCTGCCTTTGGAACGACCTGAGAATTCACCAGGTCCAAAGAGAATGTTGGATTATAGGCATACTCCGCATAGAACGGTGACATGCCCATCACCGTACTCACACGATTATTGTATGCAAACTCTACAAAGGGTAATCAATCCATCCAATCGTCCTGATAATAGTCAATGAATGCCCGCAGGTAGACGTCAAGTTCTTGATTCAGCCTCTCTGTCTGACCATCCAATTGAGGGTGGTGCACTGTTGACAATGCTGGCTTGATCCCTAGTGGCTCCCACATCCTCCTGACATAGCGTGCCACAAATTGCAGCCCTCTATCCAAGATCACCTTCTTTGGTGTGCCATGCAGGCACCAAACACGCTCCATGAAGCCATTACATATTGCCGCCATATCATCCGTCACGTGAGCCTCCAAGAAGTGCGCCCGTTTTGTTGCCTTGTCACATACTACCTGTATCATGTCGTAGCCCCTCGATGGTGGGAGAGGCCCAATATAGTCAGTTGACACATGCTGCCACGGGCCATGTGGAACCTCCAGTGGTTGCAATGGACCGTAAGGCTTCTGCCGCCTTGGCTTAATCTGCTGACACACTTCACAGCCGTCCACGTACTGGCACACAAACTCAGACATGCACGGCCAATAGTAATTTCAATGCCAATGTGTTCGCATGCCCTGGGTGGCCTGCCAGAATCGAATTGTGATACAGTTGTAAGACCTTGCGCTTGATCTCGTCATCGTCCAGGACATAGATAAGGCTGCAAAAGCAAACGAGCCCATCATCCACTGTAAAATCCCACAGCCGCAACTTCACCAGTGCTGGGGCCTGCATTGTTCCCAACACTAGCGCCAACCTCACATCCTTTGGAACTGCATCTCTGATTTTGTGCAAAATATTACCATCCACTAGAATCACCTGCACTGCTGCCACCCTCTCCACCACCACCAACTGCCCACAGGTCTCCAACCGCACCACCACACCACGCTTTACCACCTTCTCCTTGGTCAGCACCATTGTCGCCACATTGTCTTGTGCATCCTGTGGTGGCTCATGATCCGGCCATCGTGACAGGCCATCTGGGCCTGCACTCAGTCGACCTGGCCTATGCTGGATGACAAAGTGAAAACAATTAAGAAACAGACTTCACCTTGCCTGCCGTTGGCTAAGGTCCCTCGCAATCATGAAAAACTCCAGGTTACAATGGTCAGAGAACACTTCCACCACAAATGGACTACCTTCCAGATAAGGCCGCCACACTTCAAATGCCTGCACCACTGACAACAGCTCCTTATTGTGCACATTGTAGTTGCGTTCCACCGGCTGCATAGCCTTGGAGAAGAATGCGACCGGCCTCCACTCCCCATTCTGCGCCTTCTGCAAAAGCACCGCACCAACCACAAAATCCAATGCATCTGTCTCCACTCAAAATTGCGCATCTGTGTCCAGCATCATGAGCACTGGTGCACGTGCAAACGTTGCCTTCAAACTGTCAAATGCTGCCTTTTCCTCCATCCCCCACCGCCACTCACAATCCTTTGCTTTCAGCCTCTCCAGTAGTTTTGAAATCAACACATAGTCTTCCACAAATCGCCGATAGAAATTGCAGAATCCTAGAAATTGATTTACCTGGCGCAGGTTTTGTGGCACCGGCCAACTTGTAATGCCGCTGATCTTTACTGGATCCATACCAACATGCCCTGGTGATATCTTCAGCCCCAGATAATCCACCTCTGTTGTCCAAAATCTGCACTTTTCAGGCTTCAGGAACAAATCTGCCTCCTTCAGACAATGCAAAACCTTGCAAACGTGCGCTCCATGCTGTGCTGGGTCCTCCAAAAAGACAATGATATTGTCCAGGTACAAAACCATGTAAATGTTGACCAGATCGTAAAACAAGTCATTGACCATGCGCTGGAATGCCGCCAGTGTGTTCCTAAGCCCAAACTGCATGACCAAAAATTCAAACTGACCATAGCATGTCCAAAACAAGGTTTTCCATTTGTTGCCATCATGGATCCTCACATTGTAGTACCCCCAACACATGTCCAACGTAGTGAAAACCTTTGCCACCTTCAAACAGTCCAACAATTCGTTTGTCAACAGCATAGGGTACGCATCTGGTTTTGTGACCACATTCATTGCCCTGAAGTTGACCACAAGACGGAGACCCCCATCCTTCTTCTTTACAAAGAAGACTGGAGCCCCACACGGTGCACTCAACTGCTGAATGTAACCTTTTGCTAAATTCTCATCGATGAAGTCCTGCAGTGCCTTCAGTTCTGCTGGCGCTAACTGGTAAAGCTTATCTGGTGGTGGCACATCCATGCCGTCCAGTAGTTCGATACTCAGATTGTACTTTGTGTGCACTGGCAGCTGCTCTGAACGTTGCTTGTCAAACACGTTCAAAAACTCGTGGAATTCCTCTGGCACCAACTCCTCCACCCTCTGCTCCCCACCACCCTTCCTCATTGCCTCCCTCTCTGCTAACTCCTGAGAAAAACTCCTTCCTGCAGCTTCTTGCACCTCCAAGTACGGTCCCATGCACCCCTGCTCAACTCCATATCCCACCTCTGCTCAAAAAACACCAGACTCCCACCATCTGCTGCTCGCTCCTTCGCCTCCACACACTCTATGGCCTCGTTGATACACTCCTTTGCAACTTGCACTGCATGCTCGCGCTGCCCCCACCAAAAATGTGTCACCTTAGTTTGTGCCCTCTTCAACCCATGGAACTTCTTGGCCAGCAGATGCTGGCAGCGCTACGCGCATGCCGGCAAAGAACCCGCCACCTTGCATGCAAATGCTGGGAATATCAACAATTGACCTGGTCAACACAGAGGCACAACCGTGGCCTGGAACGTCGGTGATAACCCCAAAGTTGCTGCACTACTCAATCCTACCACCGCCCACGTTGAACCCTGCAAACATGCGGCCATGCAGTGGACCGAGCCAAAATCAACTGTCAACCTGGCCCAATCAATGACTGGACTGTGACAATGCAGCCAATTAACGCCCAAAATCAGGTTGTCATTGCCAATGTCAGTGATGTTGAACACCAGCATCTCCTCGTGCTGCCCGATCACCAGTCACAGGTGGACCTCCTCTGTAATGAGCCCCAACTTCACCTCTATATTGTCAATTGTACACAGGTGCACCGGGCGTTTCTTTGGCACCACCAGCAGTTGCTGCTCTCTGACGAAGCGCTGGTTTATGAAACAGCAGCTGGCACCCAAATCCACCATTGCCTGCATGTCCACAACCTGCACCGCCCCTGACACCTGCATCCTCAACGTCACCGGCAGCTCCAATGCTGCATAGTCTGACCATGGCATCCACACATGGATCACCGCTGCATGCGCCATCCAGCGCCGCCTCTTACTCACTCTTGCTTCATCTGGCCCATGCAAAATGGTACCATTAGGTGCTGCAAGTACACAAAACTGATCCGTTGCTTCTGTCGCGAGTATGTGGAGCAACTCTACACAGAATCCAGTTTGGGGGGCTCCTCCTTCACCTTGCCACCCACCGCTGCTTGTACGGCCGCCTTTATTAATGCCTCCCACAATGGGCACTGTGCCATGAGATGGCCAGCCTTCCCACACTTAAAACACTTCCTAGTCGAGGCTGCTGTCCTCACGTGGTTGATATCCATCACGTTTGGGTTGGCCAGTGGTGGAGGGGGAGTGGCATGGACCTGAGGGTGAGAAGCCGCATTGGAAGCAGCAGACGCCATGGTGTGGCCAGGGTGCCAGGTATCCTTCTGTCGTGCTGCAATATCCGCCAGCCTGCTTTCCTGCCACAACAAAATATCACAGGCCTCCTCAGCCATTGTGAAATCCATGTTCACCAAAGCCTCCATTTTGAAGCCGTTATCAGTGTCAGGTTCCACTGACCATGGAGGCTCAGTCTACTGGGCAAACACCCTATGTGATAATCACCGTGTACACAGACGCAGAGCACTGGGAGGGGCGCGAGGCGTAGGAGACCAAAGCGGGATGGGGGCGGTATGTGGGGAAGGGCTGGTAGTGCTGGCGAGTGAGGCGAGTGCCAGGGAGGGTGGAGGACGAGTGCTGGGGGTTGGCGTGAGTCCCAGGGATACAAGAGGATGGGATGAGCGAGCACCGGTGAGCAAGCAAGTCCTGGGGATCAAGTGATAACAGGAGCAAGGACTTAGTGAGTCCCGGGGATGGAAACAGAACCGGGGAAGTTAAACAGCCAAAAAAGAGGAAAGAGTCGAGATAAGATAATGGAAGATGGAAATGATTAAGTTGAAGAGAGGAGACAGGAACAGAGAACCAAGAGAACTTAGAGCAGAAAGGAGAAAGAGAACAATTAGAATAGATTGAGAGTACGAGTTGAGTAGAGACAAGACAGAGAGACAAAGCGAGACGAGTACAACGAGAGAAGAAGCAAGTAGAAATAAAGAGACTAGGGCACGCAAGGAAACAGAACAGAGACGAGAACACAACAAACAAGACGAGGTTACAGTAATATCAAAACTAGAGTACCTACTTACTACTCTACGACTTATATACTATGCAGTACGTAGGGCCCGGGGCTCAGGCCTGGGTTCCAGCAGCTGGTCGCAGTGCCGGGGCTTGGGGTGAGACCCGGGGGCTGCGCAGGGCAGGGCAAGGTTGAGATATGTTGTGCAGTGCAGAGGTCTTGCACTGGAAATGCAGAGACACATGATAGTGGGGCGATGAGGGGGAGCAGGAGCGGGGCGTGGCATGCAGGAGTCAGGTCGGCAGTGATGCGTGATGGGGGTCTTGGCATGGGCCGGGGGTGACGGGTGGTGCCGGCACTGATGTGGTGGCTATGGGCGGTATGATAGCCAAGACTTGGCGCTGATGTGGTGTTGACGGGCAGTGATGGCTGGTGATGGCCAGGGGAGTTGGCTGGGTAGCGGTCTGGGCCCAAGGCGGTCGTGGGGGTGGTTTTGGGAGGGTTGGAGTCCCAGGGGTTGGTAGCGGGTCGTGACAATCAGGCTCTTCCAGAAGTGATCTTTCACATACTCGCTGTCCGCATTGGCCTGGCCTAGCCTACCTTTCAGTTCAAGAAATGCCGTGCAGTAGTCCATGATGGACTTGGACCCTTGCTGAAGCTGTCTGATCCATGTCAACGCATCCTGCGCCTGGTCACGTGTGCAGAAGGATGCCTTGAAGTCCGCAACCCATGCATCCCACTGGAAACAGTGTGGGTTCTGTGCTGGATCGTCCAAATCCATCGTTATGACCGACGACCACTGTTGGGCAGAGCCAAACAAATAGGACTGTGCCCACAAGATCTTCTGGCACTCGTCTTGGAACATCTTGAATTCCACCGCCGCCTCCACCTGCTGCACAAACTGGTCAGCTAGCGGCTTTGACTTGCTGTCGTAGACCTCCAGCGGGTTAATCCTCAGAGCACGGGCAACATGCTGCATGACTTGTATGCCCATTGCCTGCTCCAGCAGTGCCTGGACCATGGGTGGCATCACCAGACCTTGTGGCACCTGGGCTGCCTCAAGCTGCACGATGCACGCCAAGACCTCCACCAGTTTAGTGTCCTGGGCCTGGAATTGAGCCACTAACCACGTCTGCACTGCCTGGAACATGACGTCCATGATCCTCACGCTTGCTGGGTCCATCGTCCCTGCTTTGTCACCGTCGCCTTGGGAAGTCATCGGAAAAGAGAGAAATTTTAACTTAGTCCAAGTATAAGGCTTTGATTAGTGACTCGCAATGCGACACATCAATAGCACTGAGAACGTTAAATATATTATGATAAGTAATGTGTAATTACAATGTGTTACACACCTGAGAACATTAAATGGACTAAGTTAAGGAAGTTACTATGAATACGGACTACAAGTATTGAGGTGTAGTTACATGTACCATGACAGTCAGGGGACTTCCATTTGACTTCTATTTTTAGCACATCACAACACCCCAACCCACCTCCTACACCACTCTCCGGGACCCCTGGGGCTTGCTCTAGACCTCCAGAGATCTCCAAAGGTCATTTCCTTTTCAGAAAAGCCCTAGAACTTTCTGCACTCCCTGTTCAAACATTATCCAAGGTTAAGGCCAGCTCCAGTCACCTGTACAGTTGTTACCATGCCTCTGCTGCCTGCTGATGCACTGCACCAAGCAGCGGAGAATCCTTAGACTTGTTCTCTTTGGATTTCCCTCTGCTAGGTGATTAGTTATTATTGTATCATTGATTATCATGCCTAATACAACTTTAAATTTCTCTTTGCTAGTTGTGCAATTGAGCTGCAACTCCTGGAGGTCGCCCTTACAGCAGAACAAGTCTCCTAACTCTGGTCTGAAAGCCCCTCATAGCCTGCCAGGACTTCCTAGGCCCCTATTTGTTGCTTCTTCACCAGGCTTAAACACCTGTATAACTTTATGTCTCAGCTCGCCAATCCAGACACTCCTCCAGATGCCTTGGCTCCTCAAGATGAGGCCTGGACTTGCCTGCTACACCTAGAGATGCAGGTGCAACTGACCCAAGCTTTTCTCACCTACCACACAACCAAATTCTCCATCTTTCACCAAACTACCGATCATATTTCTCAGTCCCTCCAGTCACTACTAGAGTGCCTACCCCCTTGCACTGCACCACCTCAAGTGGCAAAGCCCTCTCCAGCAGCCCCAGCAGTCTCAGCAGTAGCCCTGAGGGTTCTGGGCAGTTCCCAGGTGCAGATACCATGTCTGGTGCTCCCAGACACATACAACGGTGACTGCACCTCAGAGAGCATTTCCTCCAGTGCTGCCTCACTTACATTCACCTTAGCGGAGATGCCTTTGACTCTGATGCGTTGAAGATAGCTTGGATGCTGTCCTACATGAAGGCTGAATGGGCTTCCACTTACGTGCTGCATGTGCTCTGACATCCTGGAGGTGTTGGAAGCTTTATAGACTGGGCCGCCTTTGAGAAGGATTTCCAGGCAGAGTTTTTCTCAATCAATCTTGCCAAGTCTGCTGATGATGCCCAAAATTGTATCAAGTGGTGTCTGGGTAGGCAATCACAAGGCAAATAGTGTCAGGCTTGCTAGTGGAGGTGAGCCGGGCAGGGTCTCAGAAGACAAGTTAGCAGAGGACAGCAGTAAGGAAGTGTTATTGTGGAGCTTAGCATAGTCGCCAAGCATGAGATGCTTGCCATAATTGCAAAGCATGTAGGGGGCTAGGATACTGGTGTACTTCCAGCGGCAAAACAAAGCACCTTATGATAGTGCTCTGGCATAGAGTAAGCTTAAGAAGGGCGGAATTGAGTTCTGAAGCCCAAGCATAAGAAATAAAGGGTGAAGGTGACTTGTTATTTGCAGGCTATAAGTACAGTATATATAGTAAATTGTAAGCAAAGTTGCCGTTGACAATTGTTGGTTTGCCAAAGTAGCAAACTAGTAAGTAAATAATGGCCAACAATCTTTTATATAGGAAAATGTCCATCAGACCTTAGCAACGCCTAGCGGCACCAGTCAAGCTGTCTGTCATGTCAAAAATGCCAAAAAGTAGGTATGAAATCACCAAAATGTCAGCATCATGAAATGAGGGTGGTTACTAGGGTGCAGCGGCAAGGCCGGTGAAACCTTTGGGTCAAGAAAGTAAGGTAAAATAAATCAAAAAATAATGATGAAGAATATGCTTAGTGTTTGTCCCAGGGTTTGAACCCTCAGCCTTTTGAGAGGATGCCAGATAAATCAGAGGTTGCGCTAACTACTAATCCACATTGCTGTGCCGGTCAAAACATTAGTATGCCTTTTAATACAACCTGTGTCTTATCACCGCTGCACTAGCACTGCGCAACAGAGAACAGTACAGGCAGGAAAAGCAGATGTTGGATGAGTACATCAACTCCTTTTGGGCATTGGTCAAGCAAGCGGCCTACTCAGATGGTCTGCAGCTGTGTCTCATGTTCCGAGATGGCCTGCACCCCACCTTAATGGAGCATATTGACAACCTTGCTAAGGGCCACCTAGACAATGAACAGATTGCCTCCTATAGTTGAGGTGAGCTTGGCAGGGTCCCAGAAGATGAGTTAGTGGAGGACAGCAGTAAAGGAGTGGTAAGGTGGTGCTTAGTGTAGTTGCCAAGTGCTAGATGCCTGCCATAGATGCAAGGTGCATAGGGAACTAGGATACTGGCATACTTCCAGTGGCAAAACAAAGCACTTTACAATGGTGCTTTGGCATAGAGTAAGCTCAAGATAGACGAAATTGAGCTATGAAGCCCAAGCATAAAAGATAGAGGGTGAAGGTAACCTTTTTCCTTGCAGAGTATAAGTACAGTATGTTAGTCACAGAATAACTCAGTCAGTGTATAAACAACTAAGATTATGTCTATATACCTGTTAGTCACAGAATAACTAGTAGGTATTATATGAGTATGCATATATCTGTAAGTTAAATCCACACATACCTCACTTGGTGTATAAACAACTGAGGTATGCCCAATCTCCGAATTTGACACATATCCACAAACTGTACAGTCCCTTTCATAATCTGTCTTTTCCAATTTCCCTGTGGCACACTCACGTGTTTGGTCCTTGTGATGCATGCATACTGCAATCATTCTCCAACACTCCCCTGGACTCACGGTAGGCATCAAGTGTCACACAAGTAAAGGGCCAGGCAGAATTGAGGGCATGGCAATGGTTTTGTGAACAGGTCAGCGAGGTTCTCAGTGCTTGGTATGTAGTTAATTTGAATCCTCGCTTCCTTGACCAAATGGCGGATAAAATGGTGTTGCACATCAATATGCTTAATGCAATTGTGGTTTTGTTTGTTCTCTGCAATTGCAATCAAACCGTTATTATTGCCCTTCAGAGTTGCAGAGCATGGCACACTGAAGCCAATCTCTGCCAGGGCCAGAAACATCCATTGTATTTGCTCTGTGGCCCTTCCTAACACAATGTACTCTGCTTCTGTGGTGGATGTAGAGATGGTATCTTGGAACTTGGCACTCCAACATGTGGGGCCTCTGGCCTGAATAAACACTCCCCCTGACACTGATTTCTGAGTATCAATGTTAGCTGCGAAGTTCAAATTGTAATATCCACATGGTATATAATTGGTATAACCTGGTCCTCCATATTGAAGTTTGTATAAGATTGTGCCTTTGATGTACCTCATTATATGGAGTAATGCCAGCCAATGAGGTTTTCCTAGGTTTGTCATGAATCAACTGAGGCAAGTAATAGGGAAAGCAATGTTTGGATGGGTGCCAATCTGGGCATACATTAGCAACCCAAGTGTCACAACCCACTACCAACTCCTGGGACTCAGCCCAGGCCCCAGGACTCCAACCCTCCTCAAAACAACCCCCACAACTGCCCTGAGCCTAGACTGCTACTCAGCCAACCTCCTCGGCAGCCCCCAGCCATCACCGGCCATCACCGCCACCAGCCACCGCCACTTCCAGCACTCCCTTGGCCATCACCGCCATGACTGTCACATCAGCGCTAGCCTTGGCTATCACACCGCCCATAGCCACCACATCAGCGCCAGCACCGGCAACACCTGTCACCCCTGGCCCATGCCAAGACCCCCCATCATGCATCGCAATCACACATCACTGCCAACCCAACCTCTGCACGCCACACCCCACTCCCACTCCCCTCCTTACCGCCCTGCCACCATGTGTCTCCATGCTCCCAGTACAAGACCTCCATGCCGTGTAGCATGTCTCAACCTCCACTCTGTCCTGCATGGCCCCTGGGTCTCACCCAAAGCCCTGGTGCCACGACCCACCACTAGAACCCAGGCCTGAGCTCTGGGGCCTACCTACTGCATAGTATATAAGTCATAGAGTAGTAAGTAGTACTCTAGTCTTGATATTACCGTAACTCCCATATTGTTTTGTTGTGTTTCATCTTTGTCTTGTCTCCTCACGCATTCTGGTCTCATTATTTCCACTTTGCTTCATTTCTTATTGTACTTGCCTCATATTGTCTCCTTGCATCGTCTCTACTCGTCTCTTACTCTAATTCCACTCTGCTTTGCTTCTTCTCTCTCTTTCAACTCTAAGTTCTCTTGTCTCTTCTATCTCCGGTTTCCCACTCTGACTTGTTCTGTTCCCCTTCCCTTTATCTTATCTCAACCCCTTTCCCCTTTTGGCTCACTTAAGCTCCACATCTCTGTTTCCATCCCCAGAACTCGCTAAGTCCCCGCATCCATCATCTCTTTGCACCCCAGGACTTGCTCACGCACCAGCACTTGCTTGTTCCCCCCTCTTGCATCCCCGGGACTCACGCCTACCCCCCGGCACTCATCCTCCACCCCCCTGGCACTTGCCCACTCATCCGGCGCTACCGGCACTCTCCAGCACACCTCTCCCGCCCTGCTTTGGCCTCCTACACCTCATGCCCTACCAGTGCTTTGTGTCCATGGACACAGTGATCACCATGTAAGGTATTTGCCCAGTGGACTGAGCCTCCATGGTCAGCGGAACCTGACACCAAGGGCCTCAGAGTAAAGTTTGTCTTTCATATATTGGTGGTCTTTGTCTGTTGTTGGTGCCTGTGATTGACTTAGGATTACTCCTGGTGGAAGCGGCATATACTTTGGGGTGCAATCGGGCATACTGAACTTCTCAAGTGTGCACTTCAAGTACTCCTCTTGATCAAGCGTGATAAGTTGGTTCCTCGGTCATGGATAATTCAAATCCCTAAAACAAACTTAATGTCACCCAAGTCTTTGATCTCATACTTCTCCTCCAAGCTCTCTTCATGCTTTCTCTGCTTCCGCTTTTGATGATGACATTCCCAATGTATCATCCATGTATGTGCTGGTGACTGTTCTTTCTCCATTCCTGTCTCTTGACCTCACTGATTGATCTGCCTCTGACCACCTATATCCTAATCTTCCCATTTCTTCATCTAGAGTCTGCCACCAATTTCTCTCTCCATCCATTGTTGCATAAAGGGCTTTATCAAGTAATGAGACTAATTCCTTGTCACCATCCTTTGCTCTGTTCACCACCACATCACTCCCCCAGACCTGTTTGCCCTTGTTCACATTGACCCTATACACCTTGCCTGCCTTCACTTCATACTCCTCCAGCTGCTCCATCAAAATTGGCACTTGAGTAGGTGCATTGAGGTATGCACTAGTGTAATTGACCTGCCAGATCTCATAGTCCTCAACAGCACCAACTGTCAGATTCATGCAAAGGGACTCATACTTGACAACTGACACATACATTGCAAAGTAATCAATGCTAGGGACTTGCAAAAAGCCTTTTGCGATCAATCTGGCCTTCCTGGCAACTACCTTGCCATCTGCATCATACTTCAGCATGAATACTCATCTGTTCTTCATTGTTCTGGCACCATCAGGTCTCTCAATCAACCTCCACACCCTGCGTTCATGCATCCTAGCCATTTTCTAGTCCATCGGTTCATGCCAAAGGTCAGGGCAGTGCATTGCTTCCAAGTACAATTTAGGGACCCAAGTCTCATCAGAGTTGACAGCACATGTAGACAAAGCACCAGGCATGCTCACGTAGGTCTCTTCCTTGCTCTCAGGATTGTTGTGGTCAGCAGCAATTGGATCCTCATTAGGCAGCGCAGAATCTCCATCAGGCAGCTTGGCAGCCAGCTGGGTGGATTGTTGGGGTTCAACAGCAATTGATGGCATGGGGACTGCAGCCCTCGGTACGTCAGTGACTGGTGTCGGTTGGGCTATTGGCAACAGGGTCTGTGTAGGGGTGGCAGGGAACAATTCAACAGGGTCAACCACAAGGATGTCATATAGGTCAGCAGCAATATTGCCCCTGTTGTCTGGAAGGGTACAGTGAGTGGTTCCTTCCTCAAAAACAACATCTCAAGGCCAGAAGATTCTGCTCGTGGTACGTTCAAGTAACTTGTAGTCACTAGCTCCAAAGTAACCAATGAGTATGCAGCGCACTGACTGGGCCTCTAATATGCTGGCACCATCCTCATGTGGAACCTTCATGTACGCAGTACAGCCAAAGGGCCAGAAGTACAAAACATTGGGTTTTTTGCTTGTATGAATCTCACAGGGAGTTATCCCAGGGTGCCTTAAGCTTGGAATCATGTCCAGCACATGAACCACCATAGAAGCTGCTTCACCTCAATAGTGCGCAGGGAGGCAGGAATCACTGAGCATGCTCTGCACTAAGTCCTATTCCTGTGCTCCACAACCCCATTTGTGGCTGATGGGTGTGGTGTGGTCATCTCATGCCTTATTTCACACCTCCAGCAATACGCTTCCCACAGGTTGTTGTCAAACTCTTTACCCTGTAAGTATGTACACACTTGATCTGTATGCTGTACTGAGTCTTGACTCTCACATCAAAGGCCTTAAGACATGCCAGTGTGTTCTCCCTTGTTTTGTTTGCAAGGAACTACACTTTGCAGTTAGCGCCCACCTGGTTAGTGGCCACCATCATCAGAGTCTTGCCTCCTGTTGTCTGGACTTGTGCAGGTCTCCACAAATCAAATGCTACCTGCTTATAAGGAGTAGACTCTGGCATCATGGTGGCATCAAAAGGGCGATGAGACTGCTTCCCAAAGATGCAGTCTTCACATTTGCTGTTGGTGGACATCCTAGTAATTTGCAGGCTGTTAACAACATCCTGGCAGGCCATCTCATGAATTGTAGTCTCATTAATGTGGCTCAAGCACCAATACCAGGTCTCAAAGTTGGTAGGTTGGACTAGCAAGCGAGTAACTAACGTAGTTGGCAATGAGAGAACAAACTCGACAATAAACATCGTGCCTGACATTGGACATTTCATAAACAGTTGGCCATCAGGTGCATGAAATGCTGCTCCATCACTGTCAATGCCCAAGCAGACTCCTTTACGGGCTAACAAACCAATAGATATGAGATTGTGGTCCAAGTTGGGTGCATGCAGTGCATCCTTGAACATGACTTCAATGGTCTCTCCCATAAAACTGATCCATTTTCTGACTTTTCCACAGCCAAGGATGTTGAATGAGCCTTTTGAAGCCAAGCCAGTCCTACAAGCATTGCCTGGTGGGCCATACATAATGAAGTCATTGCAGTCAGTGAAGAAGTGTCAGCTCACCATGGAGTTGGCATATGTGATATGGCCAGATGCCTCATTGCCTGTCAGAGCTGAAAAAGTGAGGTACTGAAGGCTGGATGCATTGTTAGCCAAGATGACCATGGAGTTAGCTTGGAGTGTGGTAGGGGTCTGGTTGGTGGTGGGAACTGCTGCTGCAGGGGTACTATTTGCGCCTCCTCCCCCCTCCCCTGAACCTTCCTCCACCACTCAGGAAATTGTCCCTCCATCCCACCGCCTTTCTTGAAACACCTCTCAATGGTGTGACCAACATGGCTGCACACAAGATTCAAATACACCCCCTTTTCCTTGGTATTACTGACGTTGTGCCCAGCCTGCACTACCAAGGCCTGAGCCGATCTTTGCAGGAGCAACTACAGATGTGCCATGAAGTAGGAGTGCGTGAGTCATCAATTGCACAATGACCTCAGCTGACTTCTTTTTGTTGGTCAGCAAGCCAGTAATTGCAGCCCACAAACTTGGCATAGACTTTATCATGTACACACGGAATTGTTTATTGTTGATATCTGTGCCCTGGTCATTTACCTTTGACCATGCAGTCTGTAGCACTTTGAAGTGTGCTTTGATGCTCATGCCATCAACATACTTAAATCGACACCAGTTCTTCTACATGTATTAGGCCCAGGTCTGACTGTGCATTGTGCAGGGTAATCAGGGACAACCACACATCTGCCACAGAGCCATCCATCTTCACCTCTGTACTAATCAGGTTGATGACATTCAGGATCACCATGCTCCATGCAAAAGCATCACGCTGGAGCTATTCCTCCAGTGTGGGGTTAGTAGCACCCCACCAAGTTGTGGATGTTGCTGTAGAAGAAACTTTAGGGGTGGGTGGACTGGGATCAACAATCTTGCCAGTCAGGTATCCTGATAAGCTGCATCTGTGTGTGGTTTCAGTGATGGTTGTTCAAAAAGCTACCCAATTGAAGCCATCAAATCTGTCCTCCATCAGTAGGAGGAACAAGGGTGGGTTCTGGGAAATATTGTTTCAGTTTTTGGTAGGTCAGAAAAACTTTCCAGAGCCGTTTCATTGAGTAGCATGGGGCCAATAACCTGTTAGTCACAGAATAACTCAGTCGGTGTATAAACAACTAAGATTATGTCTATATACCTGTTAGTCATAGAATAACTAGTAGGTAGTAAGGTAAAATAGTCCAAAAGAGATAATAGTAAGATACAAAAAGTGCTTGTCCAAGGATTCAAACCCTGGCCCCTTTGGGAGGGCACCAAGTAGACCAAAGAGCACGCTGACCACTAGTCCACAAGCCTGTGCCAAAATTATATCAGTACTCCTTTTGACACAAACTGGGCTTATCATCTTCCCCCAACTGAAAAATTGACTGTCCTCAGTCAACTCTTGGCGATCACATGTTGAGGATCCATGCACTAATGATCTGTGCATGAAGTTTTGGTGTATAAAGGGTTAGCAGTCATTTTGGTACTTTGATAAATTCATCCTCTCCAATGTTGGCTCCTACCTTCTACTGATGCTTTCCTGGTGACCTCTTCTTTCATTGCCCATGCCAACTTGCTAGTGGTGCAAGTTCAAGGTCTGGGTGTGGAGGCACCTCATAACAAAGTCAAAGGGATGATGTGCCTGTGGCAGAAGTGGGTGTCAATGCAGGGAAACAGAATCATGTGGGAGCAGGATGGGGAGTTGTTGGAGTGGTGTATAGCATGCTATAGGGACAACCTTGGCGCTGGGTAGTTAGTGCCATTTGCCAATGATTTTGTAAGTTTTTTTGTGGTATTGTCGCTAAGTGTTGTACTAACAAATGGTCCTAGGTGCCTGCTGCCCTGTCTTTCAATAAAGAGTTGGAGGCCTTGCTGGCAGGTGAGGAGCCTATAGCAGTAAGTTTGGCAGCAAAAGGGTAAGTTTCCTGTACTGATTCTCTTTTACTTAGCTTTGGTCTGACCTATCTTGCTGCAGTAAGGAGGCTGTGATTGTGCTCCTTGTGGAGCAAGACCTGCAGCACCAAGACAAGTTCTGGCAAGAGATTGCCAAGGAGTCAGAAGTGGATGCACAGCGGCACATAGCCAGGAATTTGGAGGTGTTGGCACAGGAAGGACTGGGCCTGGGAGAGACTACAGGCACTGGCAAGGGCTTGTGGCAAGGGCAAGAGAAAGAACAGAGCACTAAGGAGAGGATGCCCAAGAGTACAGCTGGTGTTGCTCTGGGAGCGGCAGCACCAATGATGCCAAAAACTCCTGCAGGTGGCACCAAAGGATCAGCATCTTCTGTGAAGAAGTCATCCCCCACCAAACTGGCTTCCAAGTGCAGAGGGCGCAAGGTGCCAAGGTATGAGGTAAGCTTTGAAACTTAACAGGATTTACACTTTGGCTAACTCTTAGTGCTAGGCACCAACCCAGTTGGAGTTTACTAACAAGGAGTTGGCAAAGTTGCTGGTTCCTAGGCAAGTGGAGGTGGTAGTGGATATGGGAGTGGGAGCCAGGGTTGTTTTGAAGGAGACTAAGGGCAAGGTAACAGTGGACTTGGCAATGCGCCAAGCGTTCAAGGAGGAGTGGGAGGTGATAAGCATCTTTTCTCTCTTCTTAGCACTGGCTGATGTGGTGGTTTTCTTTTAGTGTGACAAGTGCTGGGTGGACAATGACCCAGAGGAGTGTTGGTACCCCATGGGCACCCTTCCCTGCTTCAAGTGCATGGCCATGAAAAGGTTCTGTACCTTGGACGGCACCAAGACCCACAAGTGGGGTAACGCCTCCGACCCCATGGTGGAGAGGACATACCACTGGGCAGTGTTAGTGAGGAGGGCATGGGAGGTCATGGAGAAGGCTAGGGAGGTGGAGGCAGGAAGAGTTTGGCACTGCCGACATGCTAAAAAGAGGAAAGGGAGGGCAGCAAGGGCAAGCAAAAGGCTTCCCTGCCTTTGTTGCCAACAAACAAAGGGAAGAAGAGAGCGCGTGTAGTGTCACCCATGGTGGTGACCTCAGAAGTCAAGTTAAAGGATGAGGAGGAGGATAGTGAGGAGGTGTGCTGCTTGGCTGCAGCCATAGAGGCCAGCAAAGTTTGCTGGAAGGAGATGACTTGGTGGATTCAAGTCGCCAGCCAGAGGTGCCTCAAGATGTTGGCACTCAGCAAGAAAACGGTGGGCAGGAAGATGAAAGGAACAAGGCAAACAAAGGGGATGAGGTGCAGGCAACCTGCCAAGAACAGTTATGGGGAGAGGGGTTGCCTCAGTGGAAGTGACTGCCAACATGAGGTGTTAAGCACCCAGCTACCTGGAACATGTCATCTGGCGATGAAGTGGAGTCATGGGAGCCTAGGTGATGGATACAGGCAAGGGTGAGTTCTCTTTTTTATTATTTGTTTTTAATGATACTTAGCACAGCTTCAGTACAACCCTTGATGAACGTTGCCTCCAGCGCCAAAGGTCACAGGCAAGGCCTTTGAGTGACTGGAGGAAGACTTGGATAGAGGTGAGGGTAAGTTCTCTTTTTTATTATTTGTTTTTAATGATACTTAGCGCAGCTTCAATACAATGATAAGACCCAGGTTGTATCAAAAGGCGTACTAACAATTTCTCTGGCACAGCTGCATGGATTAGTTGTTAGCATGCCCTATGGATTACTTGCCACCCCCTCCAAAAGCTGAGGTTCAAACCCCAGGCCTATGTTTGGCATATTTTTCATCATTATTTTTTGATTTATTTACCTTATTTTCTTGACCCCAAGGTTTCACCGGCATTGCTGCTGCTCTCTAGTAACTGCCATCATTTCACAATATTGACATTTGGGCAATTCCATACTTACTTTTGGCATTTTTGACATGACAAACAGCGTAACTGATGCCGTTAGGCATTGCTAAGAGCTGGTGGCCATATTTCTATATAAAAAATTGTGGTCTACTATTTACTTACTAGTTCCCCATGTTGGCGACTCAAGGGTCACCAACAGCGACCTCACCTACACTTTACTATATATATATACTGTACTTATAACATGCAAAATAACAAGTTACCTTTACCGTTATCTCTTACGCCTAGGCTTCAGAGCTCAATTTTGCCTCTTATAAGTTTACTCTATGCCAAGAGCACTTTTGTACAGTGTCCTTGTCTTGCCACTGAAATTACACCAGTGTACTAGACATTCATACGCCTTGCAACTGCGGCAAGCACCTTACACTTGGCAACCATGCTAAGCTTACCCTCACCACTTCTTTACCGCTGTTCTCCGCTAACCTGTCCTCTGGGACCCTGCCCAGCTCACCTCAACTAGCAAGCCCAATGCTATACGCCTTGTGACTGCCTACTCAGACACCACTAGATGCAATTTTGGGCGTCATCAATGACCCTCAGTGGATGTCGCCTCCAGCGCCAAGAGTCACAGATGAGGCCTTTGAGTGGCTGGGGGAAGACTTGGTGCACCTGGTGATGCCTTTTCAGCCAGCAGAATTCTTGGAGCAGATGAGGGCACAGGCCACCCACATGGAGAGTCTTGACAAAAGAGAGGGAGGCAGTGCAGGCAGAGCTGATGGGCTTGTGTCTGTAGTATTTGACATTGGCACGAAGTGTGGAAACACTTTGCAACTACCAAGAGGACATTACTCATGCCTTGGAGTGGCAGGAGAAGAACAACATCCAGGAAGGTGACCTCCTCCTCTTGCGCAACCCCAGCCTGCCATCCAACAACAACTAGGTGCTAACTTCTGTTGGCGGTTAGTTTATAAAATGTTATATAGACTTGAACAATTTTTGAAAGGGATGTAGTATATAGTGTAAAGTATCATGTAGAAACAAGGATCTCATACCACTCCAAATAGTGTGAAGTACAAGATTAAGTTTGAGTTCAAAGGATGGTTTGTAGCATAAGTACAAAAGTCTATGGTATAGTAAGTGAAGGGGATTTATAAATGAAGTAAGGGAGTGACTTAGCAAATTGGAGCCTCAATAGCTGGTAGGTCACAAAGGACATAGGCACTTCCTTGGTTCCTGAAGATGACTACCAAGGGGCCAAAGTACCGTGGATGCATCTTCTTGTTGTGAGTAGTTTCAATCTTGGAGTTGCACATAAGAACCAAGGTTCCCCTCTTGAATCATAGTCCCTGATGGTGGCACTGTGGTCAGTTTCAAACCTTACCTTAGTGCTGCCTTGCGCCTAGCGCTAAAGACGGTCTTGTGTAGGTGCGCTAAGTCTTCTTGGCAACATTGCAAGTCTATGGCTCGCCTGGGGACCAAGTTGGTAGTGGACAGTATGCTGTTAGGGGCTGGCTGTAGGTAGGTGGCTTCAACTATATTGGTGGGTAGTAAAGGGTGAGTGCCAGTGGCCGCATAATAGGGTGAGCATCCCATGCGTTTACAGATTGTTACCCTTTCAGACCAAAAGACTGAGTAGGTGGCCTTGCTCCATCTATTCTCGTCACTGTCTACCACTTTGAAGAGGGCTTGGCGCACATCAAAGTGAGGTCACTCCACTAGTCCATTGGCATGCTTGTTGTAGCCGGAAATGTGTATATGGTGGATGTTGTATTTCTTAGTGATGTACATTAGCACCTTAATGATTGGGGCTCCATTGTCAGTTATTATCTTTCTTAGCGCACCTCAGCAGCAGATAACATCTTCAAAAAGCCACTTGGCAATAGCGTCCATGTTTTCCCGCTGAAGCATGCAGAATTCTGGCCAATGTACTAGTGAGCATCTCCCCTAGATGATGTACTTGAAATGTCCTGACTTGAGCATATGCATAGTGTCAATATAGATCTTGCTGAATAATTGTCAGGGGACTTCTATTTGATTTCCATTCTTGGGCACATCCTATGCCACTCCCCAGGACCCCCGGGACTCGTTCTAGACCTCCGGAGATTTCCGGAGGTCATTTTCTTTTCAGAAAATCCCCAGAACTTTGTGTCCTTTCTGTTCAAACATTATCCAAGGTTAAGGTTAGCTCCAGTCACCTGTACAGTTGTTCCCATGCCTCTGCCGCCCGCTGATGCACCACACCAAGCAGCGGGGAATTCTTAGACTTGTTCTCTTTGGATTTCCCTTTGCTAGGTGATTAGTTACCATTGTATCATTGATTACCCTGTCTAATACAACTTTGGATTGCCCTCTGCTAGATTTCTCTCTGCTAGTTGTGTGATTGAGCCGCAACTCCCGGAGGTCGCCCTTACAGCAGAACAAGTCTCTCAACTCTGGTCTGGAAGCCCCTCATAGCCTGCCAAGACTCTCTGGGCCCCTATTTGTCGCTTCTCCACCAGGATTAAACATCTGCATAACTCTATGTCTCAGCTTGCCAATCCAGACACTCCTCCAGATGCCCCAGCTCCTCAGAATGAGGCCTGGACCTGCCTGCTACACTTAGAGACACAGGTGCAACTGGCCCAAGCTTCTCTCACCCACCACATGACCGAACTCTCCACTCTCCACCAAACCACTGATCACATCTCCCAGTCCCTCTAGGCACTACTAGAGCACCTACCCCCTTGCACTGCACCACCTCCAGTGGCAAAGCCATCTCTGGCAGCCCCAGCAGCCCCAGCAGCAGCTTCAGGGGTCTCGGCAGGCCCCTGGGCGCAGTTACTATGCCTGGCACTCCCAGACACGTACAATGGTGACCGCACCTCTGGAGAGCGTTTTCTCCAATCCTGCCTCACCTACATTCACCTCAGCGGAGATGCCTTTGACTCTGATGCACTGAAAATAGCTTGGGTGCTGTCCTACATGAAGGCCACACAGGCTTCCACTTACGCACTGCATGTGCTCCAGCATCTGGGAGGTGTTGGAAGCTTTACAGACTGGGCCGCCTTTGAAAAGGACTTCTGAGCAGAGTTTTTCCCAATTGATCCTGCCAAGTCCACTGCACTAGCGCTATGCAACAGTGAACAGTATGGGCAGAGAAAGCAAACGTTGGACAAATACATTGACTCTTTCTGGGCGTTGGTTGAGCAAGCAGCCTATCCAGATGGCCTGCAGCTATGTCTCACGTTCCAGGATGGCCTGCACCCCACCTTGATAGAGTGTATTGACAACCTTGCTGAGGGCCGCCCTGATGACGAGCAGATTGCCTCCTGGTACAAGGTGGCCCGGGACCAATGGCAACTTATGGAGATTCGGCGGGAGCTACATTTTTAGTCAAGCGACAGATGAGGTGTACGCCTCCATCGCTGGGTACCAACAGGTTCACATGTCTGTCATTAGAAGATGCAAATACACATTCCAATGCCAGCTATTCTAAGACTGAAGAACCTCCAGGTCCCCTCTCCGACGTACAGATACCTTCTCCAGGTCCCAAGCCACCCCCCTTAATGCCGGGCCAGCCCCGTCAGCGTGGTCCTCCCACCTGAGAACGCTGATTGCCCCAGCAATATGTGGTAGCCTCCACTCCTTCAGTAAACTCATTGCACCTCAATGTGGAGATCGAGACTACGGACACCCAACAGGCC